>CAJNJA010068896.1:0-17945 GCA_905231915.1 Symbiodinium necroappetens
CCCTAAACCCCTAGACCCCTACGCCCTAAACCCCTAAACCCTAAACCCCTAAACCCCTAAACTCTCAGAAACCCTAAAACCCTCAACCCCTAAACCCTAAACCCTGAAGCCTCAAAAACACTAAACCCTAAACCCTCAGAAACCCTAAACCGAAGAGTCGCGCCTCCGAATCTGGAGGGCCAGAGGCCCCCGACTCCCAGCCCAGAGCTCGGCTTCGGAAGACTCCAAGCCTAAATCATACCGGTTTAGGGTTTCGGGTTTAGGGTTTTAGGGCTTAGGGTTTGAATTAAAGTTTCGGGTTTAGGGTTTAGGGTTTAGGGCTCAGGGTTTGAATTAACGTTTCGGGTTTCCGGTTTCGGGTTTACTGTAGGGTTTAGGGCTTAGGGTTTGAATTAGGTCGGGTTTAGGGTTTCGGGCTTAGGGTTTAGGGCTTAGGGTTTAGGGCTTAGGGCTTAGGGTTTCGGGTTTGGAGTTTGAGTTAGGGTTTTAGGGTTTAGGGTTTCGGGCTTAGGGTTTAGGGCTTAGGGTTTGAATTAGGGTTTCGGGTTTAGGGTTCCGGGTTTAGGGTTTCGGGTTTAGGGTTTAGAGTTGCGGGTTTAGGGTTCCGGGTTTAGGATGTAGGGTTTAGGGTTTCGGGTTTAGGGTGTAGGGTTTCGGGTTTAGGCCAAGACCCAAAGATACTTTTTGGTAGGAGTCCCTACAAATTGCGTGCTAGGGCTTATAGTCAGAGCCGACAAGCTCAAGCTCCAACGAGCTCAGGTGCAAAGGCAGCCTACAGCAAGTTTGTGAAGGGACTGCCCGGGAAGGACCCCAAACCCTAAACCCCAACCCCCCTAAACCCCTAAACCCCCAAACCCTAAACCCCTAAACCCCACAACCCTAAACCCCTAAACCCCTAAACCCCTAACCCCTAAACTCCTAACCCCTCTTGCGCATAGGCAAGGATCTCTCTATGGTTTGGGAGATCTGGGCTTCGGCTTCGGATTTCTTTTTCGGGTTTCGTGTGTAGGGGTTTTGGGGGGTTTCGGGTGCAGGGCTTTAGGGGTTTTCGGGTTTAGGGTTTAGAGGTTTTAGGGGTTTAGGGGTTTTAGGGGTTTAGGGGTTCGGGTTTCGGGTGTTGGGTCTAGAGTCTAGGGTGTAGGGGCTTAGGGTGTAGGGTTTAAGGGTTGGGGGTTTCAGGCTTTACGGCTATTCATTCGTTACAGAGACATGCAGGCTCCTTAGGGTTTAGGGATTCGGGGTTTAGGGGGTTTAGGGTTCACCTGAACCTTACACCCGAAGCGACATTCATGCTAGGTTCACCCAGGCCGGAGGTTCGCCAGGGAGAATGATGCATTCATAGGGCTTAGGGCTTTGGGTTTAGGTGTTAGGGCGTGTGAGGTTTTGGTGTTTGCACTTAGTTGTTTTTTTTCGGGTTCCGGGTTTGAGGCTGTGGTTTAGGGAGTTTTTCGCTTTTCAACCGTGGCGTGAGCACCTTACGAAGCCTGCGTCTCAGTCGACTGGTCCTTGCACTGGTATCCCTAAACCCTAAACCCTAAACCTCATTCCTTGTCTTCGGCCCTGTAGGTCAAAATCCTTAAACCCTATGGCCTTTATAGGCCGACAGCACTAGATGCTATAGAGGGTTTAGGGTTTAGAGTTTAGGGTTTAGGGTTTGGGGGTTTATCTAAATATCCTAGAACCTGACTCAAATTCTGAGCCCTTCCGATGGACTCTTAAAGCACCACAAGCTCCTTCTAAAGCGCTACGAAACTTAAGCCGAAACACCCTAAAGCTAAACCCCTATAAGCCCTTAAGCTCTAAATGCCCCTAGGCCACATAAGCCTTCTAAAGTCAGGCCCTACATGCCCCGAAGCCGCATAAACCCAGTGGTAAAAGTCAAAGCCCTACAAGGCTCGAAGCCTCGTAAACTCGGAAACCCTCCCCAAAATGTAAAGCTAAAGCTGTAATTAGACCTGAAACACTAATGCCCTAAAGGCCCTAAAGCTGTAAGTCCTAACACTGTCAAAACCCGAAGCCCTCATAAACCCTGTCATTTTAACATAGAGCCGAACAACCTGAAGCCACAAGCCCGAAACTCTACATCAAGCCCGATTTGATATTTTATGGTCAGGCTCCCATAGTAAGAAACTAAGCTAGCCAAAGAGAGGTACTGAATTTGGGGGTCGAAGAAAGCGCCTAAAAATCAGAAACCTTAATCCCTAAACTAGAGAAGCCCTAAACCCGAAGAGCCTTAAACCCAAACCTAACCCTTTAACCGAAAACCCCTAAAGCTCAAAGCCCCAAAGCCCTAAAATGCTAACCCAAATCCCCAAAGCCCTTAAATGCTAACCCTAAACCCTAAAACCGAAAACCAAAAACAAAAACTAAGCCACAGGAAGACCGCCTCTTCTACGGGGACCTGGTCTTCGGCGTGAACTTCGGCACCGATACCCGGGGGCGCCCGGGCGAATTTTTTCCGGGGAGGTTTCGGGTTTAAGGTTTAGGGAGTTGAGGGACCCTAAACCCTAGACCGTAAACCGCTATTGGGTTTATTTTATTATATATATATATGCTTTTTTGGGGGGGGGGGAGCGGGGCGTGGGCGGGTTTTGGGTGGTTCCAGGAGCTCAGGGGTTTCGGGATTCCTCGGGGTGTCATGATGTGCATCTACATACGGTTGATGATATAAATCCTGCGCTACCCATAATAAGGAATATACCATAATTCCAAGAGCTTAGGGTCCTTAAGGTAATGCAGGATTTATATCATCAATAGTATATACCATTCTTGCCATGGTGTTGCTGGGGATGCTTGGGGTTTTGTGGTGGTTGTCTAGGTCGAGGATCTGTTAGATGCTCTGCGAATGGCTCTCATAAGGAGGGCTGTAACATATTTCATTTGCATTCGGATAATCAGGGCTTGGTAGTTTCTCAGATGCCGTTGTGCAAAAACGGCTTTATATGGATTAAATTGCATTATATAATTTGTGGGATGCGCACCAGTTTTTTCAGGGAAAGGCTTCTTCTATCTCGCGCAACCATCTAGCTGTAGTCAGATTGACGATGTGGACGCGGGTTTTTCAAGATGGCGACGCTGCAACTGATGATGGTCATGGTCACGATCGTCAACAGTCCTGGGATTGCAGATGTCTCGCATGCTTTTGGAAGATGTTGCAATGCACACAAAATGCAGCCCTAAACCCTAAACCCTAAACCCTAAACCCTAACCCTAAACCCTAAGGCCCCCTGCACAAAGTTAGGTAGGCTTTGCGGAGGCCTGCAGGAAAGCCAGTTCGGCACTTAGGGACCCCGGGCCGATGAGGGCCATCGAGCAGGTCCGGAAGCTCCGAAGAAGGTCCTAGGGAGATAAAGCCGGGATGAGATTAGAGACTTACAATGCCCTATTTGATAGGGATTCTAGGGTTTAGTTGAAGAGAAGAAACACGAAAAAAAAAGGGGCCGTAATAGTCAGAACAGGGTTTAGGGTTTAGGGAAGCTCCTGATAAGGTCCTAAAAAAAGGGGCCGTAATAGTCAGAACAGTGCAAACATGATGCTCGGCCTGGGCCAGTGCTTGGAAAATGGGGCTTGAGAACAAAAAGGCTCTTGAGGTTCGGCGGCTATAGGTGCCGTATAGAATAACAAGAATACGGCTTTGGGGTACAAACCCTGAACCCTACTACGTATACCGTAATCATATCAAGGAGCACGCTCCCATGCCCTGACAAACTTCTGCCTTGGGATTAGTTGCAGGGTTTACCCATACACTCCAAAGTAGTTCCTTTTTTGCGGCTCATATCTAGGATCCTATGAGGCAACCCCAAAAAGGAACTACTTTGGGGCCTATGGGTAGTGCACCCTGAACCAAGAAGCCCCTTCTTCACAGAATCGTCTGGCTCCTCTTCCGAAAGCTTCTCCTGCAGCCAAGGCGCCCTATTCAGAAGAAGGCACGGCAGGGGCATATTCACTCCTGATTCAGAAATCCGGCATGCAGTTCAGATAACGTAAACGTAAAGAAAGAGAGAATCTGAGATCCATCCCCGTGTGGTAGCTCCGGGCAGAGGTGTGTGTGTGTGTCTCTGTGTGTGTGCGCGTGCAAATCCTGTTCCGAAGGACGTAGGCGGCATTGGTGCCAAAAAAAGCGAGGGCAGGACGTCGTGCTCAGAAAAGCAGAGGGGAGCAGTGGACATTCTGGAAGGCACTGCCCAACAAAGACCTGTCCAGTTTGTCGTGACATGGATTGGGGACGCTCAGTCCACGTACCTTGCTAAGCCAAAAGCCGGCAATTCGATTATCTAGCTGAGTGTAAGGATGACTGGTCTGAGAGTGTGTGTGTGTGTGTTTTTGTTTGTGTGTGTGTGTTGTCCGTTCGACTTTCCGTGCGGTTTTAATCTCAAGAAGGCTCTACCCAGTCTTCCCAAGTTGGCTAGCAATGGACCGAAACCACGCCCCGAGCTCTAAGCATGTCTAAACCTTACATAAACCTTGTGAATGTAAGCCCTTATGATGATGATGATGACGACAACGATGATGATGGTGATCATCATCATCATCATCGTACCAATCAATCAAACACCTGACTACTTCCTTAAAGTCTTCGCCGCTGCTCGCAGAAGCCTATGCTCAATGGGCTGGCTGCCGAGGAGCCCGCGTTGCGCGCAATAAGCCCTAGACTCTGGCCCTAGACTTTAGAAGCACGTAAAGGGCTTGGTTCCGTTTCGTGGTTCATATTTAGGATCCTATAAGGTAACCCCAAAAAGGAACTACTTTGGAGCCTATGGGTATAGAACAACCCCCAGATCCGGAGGCCTCCATTTCTTGGGGTCGGACGTGTGGGCGGGAGTGGGGAGGGTGTTTAAATCAGGGCTGTGATCCGGGGATGCGCATATGGGCTTAGGGCTAGGGTTTAGGGCTTAGGGCTAGGGTTTAGGGTTGAGAGTTTAGGGTTTAAATTTAGGGTTTAGGGTTCAGGGTTTGGGTTTGGGTTTGCTTTTTGGGTCCGGAAGAATTTGGGTAAGATCTTTTCTGTTCTTTGGGGTTGAGGGTTTGGGTTGTAGGGTCTGGGATCTAGGATTTAGGGTTTAGGGTGTCGTGTTTTGGGGGGGTTTAGGGTTTAGGGTTTAGGACTCTACGGGCTATCGGGCCATCATGATGCAGCGTCTTGTTCTCATGGTTTACCTATAGTCTCCATTGTACTTCCTTTTTTTGGTTTAACCAATTCTATATTAAGGATCCTACAAGGTAACCCCAAAAGGAGCTACAATGGAGACTATGGGTATATCATAATGAGGCCCTGACACCCTGAAGCTTTGAAGCTCGATCCCCATGTTCACGATCCCGCAGCCACACGCAGAACTCTGATAGAATCGTTGTGTCCGTATAGAATCCTCATAAGCCCTACTAATAGTACGTGTATGGAGATCTTATCGTAAGCCCTAAACCCTAAACCCTACACCCTGCAGACAGTACATTTATGTAGATCTTATCGTTCCCTTACACAGCCACCCCTGAATCCCTACGGCCTTGTAGGCCCTAAAGTTCTACAGAACAAACCCAGCCCCAAAGCCTTATACTTCGGAAGGAGTAGTCTGCGCGTGGCGCCGTGCATCCGATGAGCTTCTACGAGCCCTCCGGTTTAGGGTTTAGGGGTTTAGGGTACACTGATGGGCTTTTGGCGCTTATAACAGTGGGGTCTGGCATCTGGTGTTTGTTGATCCGTTTGTTCGTCCACTTCTTTTGTTTTCAATTTGTTCCTTCGTCGGATGCGTTTTGCCATCTTTTGTGTTTGGAATGCTCCCTTTCCTGTAGATGCACCTCCTTTCTCCATTCGTTTCAGATCGATCAACCGTCGTTGTGTTCATTCGAGCGTTCGCTCGCTCGAAGCTTTTGCTTGTTTGATTCGTTGGTTTGGTTGTTGCTTCCTTGTTGTTCTCCTCTGCTTGATGTCATTTCTTTCGTCTTTGGAATGCTCCCTTTCCTGTAGATGCACTTTCTTTCTCCATTCGTTTCAGAGCGATCAACCGTCGTTCCGTTCATTCGAGAGTTCGCTCGCTCGAAACTGTTGCTTGTTTGATTCGTTCGTTTGGTTGTTGCTTGCTTGTTGTTCTCCTCTGCTTGATGTGTTTTCCGCCATTAGTTCCATGCTCCCTTTACATTTGCCTCGCCTCCATGGGACTCCAACCCAGCAGGTGCACCAAAGGCAAACCTCCATCCCCCAGATGCAAATCAGACCTGAAGACCCCGAATCCTATAGAGTTTACACTATCAAGCGCAAGCCAAAACAAAAGGCACACACACACACACACGCACGACCCTTTTGCCCGTATAGGACTTTTGGTGCAGAGCTCCTTTTTGACAATAAACCCGGCCCGGGGGATTCATTGAGGCAGCATGCAGTCACAAACGTCAACGGAAGCGGCTGCAGGAGAAGGCATATGGCACCGACGTGCGTCAAAGTCCCTAGGTCCTTAGACCTTACGGTTTTAGTAAGAGTCTTAAACTAAATCCCGAACCCTGAAGCGTAAACCCAAGCTTTAAACTTTAAACTTTAAACCCTAGACGCATAAACCCTAAACCTTTCTGGAGCTATTATCAAGCCACAGTTCTCAGTGCAAACTGAAGTGTTCACCTGGAAGCTGAGTTGTCGTGGTCCCGTCCGTGCGTGCGTGCGTCCGTCCGTGCGTCCGTGCATCCGTGCGTCCGTGCGCGTGTGCATCCGTGCGTCCGTCCGTCCGTCGGACATCGAAAGATGTCAGTCGGACATCAAAAGATGTCAGTCGGACATCGAAAGCCGGACTTTAACGGTTTCGTTGCTATGGTGCCTTGGTCGACGTCCGCTCGAAATATCCCGTTGTCCCGGCTAGAGGCCGTCATCAGGCTAGTCATCTTTAGTAGGGTTCAGGGCTTAGGCAGTGTCAGGTTCTAGGGTAGTTCATTCCCAGACCTAAACCCTCATATTCTCCCTGTGTCTCTTTTTCTTCAGCTTTCATATTGAGTCATGGTTCCAGCCTTCATCATTGTGCAATTAGGTTTGTGCTTTCTTTGCAGGGATGTCTCGAACAGCCCAGCAAATTCGAGATAGCGGATGCCGAACAGAGACTAGGTGGCGTGCTCTGTGTATGATCATAAAGCGCCAATTCCTATCCCTGCAGCCGCGCAGCAGCGCAACGATCTGTCCGAGAAAGTGTTACGCAAGACTGGTTTCTGCGACAAGTTCTCGAGACCGAGAGTCATAAACCATCCAAGTCACCCAGCCTTCGAGGATGTGTAATTTGAACGCCGACTTTCAAGCTAGATACCTCCATTCCGACACAACCCGAACTGCCGCCGGCCTGTCACACATTTTCGCCTAGATGCGGTGGAACATCGTGCTTTCAGGATGTCTGACAGCTTCAGATTTGAGGAGTTCTGCTTAAACCTAAGCCCTAAATCCAAACTTGATCCGGGAAGTCTCTATAAATGTGACTTTAGCAAAACAGACCGCCAGATTCTGTTCGCAGTCGTGCCGAAAACGCCTTGAATCCTACGAACAGCCATTCCGTTTTCCAAGTTTGCATCCTCTGAGCCTAGCATCGAGGTCTGAAGAAGAAGTTTCAATAATACCTCGAAGCCCCAGTAAGCTGGAGCCTTCTGGAACTGTCAGTCATGGTCAGGACAAGCAGACATCCGAAAAGACTAAATCGTATTTATCTCCAGTTGTCTGTACTTTCCCAAGAAGACGAACCTCCGCGACATGGAGTTGTCGTCTAAACCCTAAACCCTAAACCCTAAACCGTAACCCTAAACCGTAACCCTAAACCCTAAACGGCCCAAACCCTGTGGCTCTCTGAGTCTGCCATCATTGCAGAGCTGGCCTTGCGATGCCACGGATCGTCGCTTTCTTCCTAGGTTGCAGCATCGCCCAGAGCAGCAAGCTGGGGAAAACTTGCCGTGATGTCGATCTTCGTCTATATGTTTCGAGCTTGAGGCTTTAAGGCACCAGCCCTAAACCCTAAACCCTATAATCCCCAAACCCGTTAAGCCCCTCAGCCATGATTTGCGTGGCGCAAGGTGCAATCACAGTCAGGGTTTGGGAAGCAAGCTGATCTCCAGTAAGTGGTTCGGTTTCTAGTATTGGTACTGGTGGATCGAGCTGTCGGCATCAATACCATCATCATCATCACCATCATAATCATCATCATTCTTCATCACCATGATCATCATCATCATCATCACGATTTTCATCACCATGATCATCGTCATCATCATCATCATCATCATCTTCATCGTCATAATCATCATCAACATCAACATCAACAACAACGTCATCATCATCATCATCATCACCATCATCAGCATCATCATCACCATATCATCATCATCATCATAATCATCATAATCATAATCATCGTCATCATCGTCATCACCGTCATCATCATGACAGTCTTAGTCTTAGTTTTTCCTTTATCGTCGTCATAAGGGTCGAAGTCCAGAACCGAACGTGGCGTCACATGGCAGCAACAAAGGGGTTGGCTGTAATAATGTAATAAGCATGAGTACTGCAAACGGTCGCAGTGTTTGTACTGAGACATGCTAATAGTTACAATCATAGCCACTGGCGTGATCACTGCCGTGCTGCTACTACTTCTACTACGACGTCGACGACGACCACGACCAACACTATCGCCACCAAAACCACCACAGCTGGCGAAGCACCTGCGCATACTGAAACTTGGACATCTTGAGTTGCCAATCCAATCCTCATTCGAGGCCCGAAACCAACGTAATACATGCAAATCTTTGACAAGCTGCATCCTTGAACCGAAGCACAAACCCTAGAAACCCCCGAGCCCAAACCCTGAAACTTCGAACCCTGTCCACAACCCCAAACCCCAAACCCTAACCCCAAACCCCTAAACCCTAAACTGCTAAACCCCTAAATCCCGAAACCCTATAAAGGACATTGGGGTTTTGCATTGCCTGTCCCCAACCCCAAACCCCCAAACTCTTCTCTAAAAGAAGAGCCACAGAAGGCGAAACCTGCAGCCGAAGCGGCCAAAGCTGCTGCCGAGGCACCAAAAGCATTTTAGAGTTGAGATCGGGTCGTGGGGTTTAGGGCTTTAGGGTTGGGTTTAGGGTTTAGGGTTTAGGGTTTAGGGTTTAGGGTTTAGGGTTTAGGGTTTAGGGCTTAGGGTTTAGGGTTAGGTTGAGGGTTTAGGGTTTTAGGACCTTGCGGGCGTTGGCCAGCGTTGCTGCCGATTTTGGAGTGGGGTGACGGTTTTTTGATTTTCAACTGGGTCTTGATGTTTCTGATGCCATGCTTGTAAATTCTATGGAGACTAAAAGGGAGTAGGATATTTTCATACATACGCATAGACCCCTAAGTACTTCCTTGTTGTGGGTTTGTATTTAGAATCCTATAAGGTAATCCCAAAAAGGAACTACTTAGGGGCCTATGGGTAGTAGTTAATCAGACCCGCTTGTTCTAAGGTTTTGGGACTGTGGAGCGGTGTCTGCTGTTCAGGGTTGAGCAGTTTGCATCCTTGCTTGCTGGGGATTGAGATTCTCGCACGCCCTAGGATTGACCTTGCAGGATTTGGGCTTTAGGAGTCCGTTTTGGCGTAGGGTTCAGAGAGCGGGCTGTAGGAAGTATAGAGTAAAGAGTGTAGCTTTCAGCATTTTGAATTGAGGCTGCGTCAAAGTTCAGTTTGTGGGGGTTCGGGTTTCGGGTGTCGGCCCAGGTTTAGGACACAGGGTGTGGGTGTAATGCAAGCCAGGGAATGTAGTGGTTATGGCTCATACCCTAAGGGTCCGAAGGACCCACTAAAAAAGGTCGTAAATTATCGGGGATGTGGAGCCTTAGAGATTTGGACAAGACCCGAAACCCTCGATTGAGATCAGGATGCGGCTTTTGGGGTTATTGATCGGTTCCAGAAAGTCTGGTTTAGGGTTTAGGGTTTAGGTTCTGCATCTTGTGCTTCTTAATTTGGGTTTGTATAGGATGTGTTTGGGAGTCTTTACAAGGTTTTGGTAAGTTGTTGTTAAGAAGTTTGTTTTTGAACAAGTATTTTTCAACAGATGTTGTATCATGCTGTGTCAAGGCTTAACAGGGGCTTCCGGATGGTGTCAGAAGTGGGAAGTACAGCTAACATGCAAACAAGCTCGGCTTTCTAGGCCGACAAGCTTGCCTGAATGATCAGCACTCGCATTCCTCAGGGTTCCTCTAGTTCATTAGCAACTGTGAAGATCTGAAACCCCTCAATGCCCTATACAAGCCTGAATGTACTATTTCTATGGCCTCTGGTTTCGGATGTTTGGTATGGCAGAATACATACCAACACCCTACTCTAAGACGAATGCCGCTATATCAACCACAATAAACCCTAAATCCCTAACCCCTAAACCCTAAATCCTAAATCCCTAAATCCCTAAACCCTAACCCCTGAATCCCTAAACCCTAAACCCTAAATCCCTAATCCCTAACCCCTAAACCCTAAATCCCTAAACCCTAAATCCCTAAACACTAAACCCTAAGCCCTAAACCCTAAACCCTAAACCCTAAGCACAACACACCAGGAGGCCCAGGAGGAAGCAGCTCGATTGGCCAACACCGGCCGTGAGGAGCGCCGGAGAGCCCAGGGAAGGAAAGCAGAACGCTTCACAGTTTAGGGTTTAGAGTTTAGGGTTTAGGGTTTAGGGGTTTCGAGTTTATAGGGTTTAGGGTTTAGGGTTTAGAACTCTTCGCACGTGTCTCCTATCTTGCAGAGGGTTTTCTAGGATTGTTATTGGGCGTTCCACGATGTTGTCAGATGCTGTTCGAAAGGGTCTTTTAGGGTTCTTCAGGTGTTTATTCTCAGTTTCATTACGAGGTAGATAACTTGGACCCGATTAATCCACAACCTCAGAAGCCCACTCAGAGATTCGACGAATCGTTCGAAGGATGGTAGCGGCTAGCGGCCACGTTTAGGGTTTAGGGTTGAAGTTTGAGGGATTAGGGTTTAGGTATACACTGCAAATTGTCAGGTGATACTTGCGATTACGGGTACGAGCGCATGCTTACGAGCAGCAGCCGTCTTCATCATCGTAGTCGCAGTCGTACGGTTGATGAGATAAATCCTGCATTACCCATAATAGGGAATATACCATAATTCCCAGAGTTTAGGGTCCTTAAGGTCATGCAGGATTTATATCATCAAGAGTAGTGAAGTATTGAAGAAGTAGGCGTATACCCGCATTTATCACGTACTTTCTAAGCCCTGGGTTCCTGAAGTCGCCCCGTGGTCCTACGTGAGTAGTTCTCTAAATCAGGGTCCCTCGTAGGGTCCTTTTTAGAAGGGTGCCGTAGTGTATTGGGGGCCCACAAAAGGGACCCTAATTTAGAGAACTACTCACATCATGAATTTTAAATGCTCTAATTCCTGCAATTCCTGCAGGCCGAAAGGTTTCAGGACCCATATTCCGAAGACTTCAAAAACCGACACCCTTCAACCCTGGACCCTAAGTTCTACACCCTAAACCTAAGCCTAAGCCCCACAATCCTAAAACTTTTTCAGTCACCCGAAGCTCTAAAGCCCCCCCGAAGCTGATGTTGATGTAAAGGTTTAAAGATCCGGAAAAGTATGCCCTTACAGTCCCTGCATACTCATATAATCATGCTGGAATATGCTCCGAAACCTCCATTGACGTTTCTACCTTGTCCTAGCCCCCATCATCCTATAAAGCCTCATACATAGCCCGCGGCGCTCCTGCAAAACCCTACATACCAATTTGAAACCCTACAAACCCCAAAACGCCTGTGAAGATTCCTTCTCAAAACATCCTCGCCTGCTAAACACACCACCCTATGATCCCTACTGTTGATGATGTAAATCCTGCATTACCTTATGGACCCTAAACTTTGGGAAGTCTGGTATATATTCCTTACTATGGGTAATGCAGGATTTATATCATCAATCCTCCCTAAACCCTAAACCCTAAACTTTAAACCCTAAACTTTAAGCCCTAAACCCTAAACCCTACTTTGATCTCTTAAAACAACCAGGAGGAGAAGCTGACTCCCCCGGCGCAGTCGCTGCAGGAAACCTTAGGATCCGTCACGCCGTCCGGGCCCCAGGGAGCCGTTTAGGGTTTAGGGTTTAAGGTTTAGGGTTTAGGGTTTAAGGTTTAGGGTTTAGGATGGTTTAGGGTTTAGGATGGTTTAGGGTTTGTTTGGGTTTCGGGGTTTAGGGCTTTGGGGTGTCGGGTATAGGGTACCCTAGAGGTTTTGGTTGCAGGGGTGCTCTAAGAGGGTTCTGCAAGGGTTGTAATCAAGTGGATTCAGTTTTTGGTCTTTACAGGGTCTGGTCGAAGGATTCTGATGTATAGGGTTGTTTTATAGCAGGCGTTTGTAGTGTTTGTCGGGGCCTTGTCATAGCAGCTCGTGGGGTGGGCGCGATATCTAGGGTACACTCGCGTTTGGCGTCTATGGCACGCTCGCTTTCTCATCTACGGTGCACTCAATGTTGCTTCCGTGCCGGAAAAATGAGGCCCGGGCCTGCTCCTGCTCCTCCGCCTGCCTCTGCCCCAAGTTCCTGTCTCTTGTGAAACGTTGCATAGTTACAAGCCAATGCCAAATCTGCTTAGAACAGTGATACAGTAATAACCTTCTACACCAGACGAGCCACCCCCTTTCACTCTAAATCCAAAGCCCCTTAAGCCTGTTGCCCAAGACGAAAACCCTGAGGCGTGAATCCAGCAGGAACCTTTTCCCCAACACGAGAACTCTAAGGAGTAAGCCGTAAACATTAAACCGTTAAACCCTAAACCCGTGATCCAAAGACGAAAACCCTGAGGAGTGAACCCAGCAGGAACCTTCTGCCCAACGCGAAAACCCTAAGGAGTGAATCCGGCAGGAACTTTTCGTCGAAGACGAGAACCCTCAGGAGCAAATCTGGCGAGAATCTTTTGCCCAAGACGAAGACGCTATGGAGTGAATATCCAGCAGGAACCTTTTGCCCTGCGCGAAAACCCTGAGGCGTGAATCCAGCAGGAACCTTCTCCCCAACACGAAAACCCCAAGGAGTGAATCCAGCGAGAAGCTTTTGCCCAAGACGAAAGTCCTGAAAAGCGAATCCAGCAGGGAACCTTTTCCCCAAGACGAAAACCTTCAAGAGTGAACCAGTGAGAACCTTTTGCCCAACACGAAACCCCTATGGAATGAACCCAGCAGGAACGTTTTCCCCAAGACGAGAACCCTAAGGAGTAAATCCGGCGAGAATCTTTTTGCCCAGCACGAAAACCCTGAGGAACATCCTGAACCCAGAGCCGGGCAGGGGCACCGTAACCACATCTTTACAGTACGTAAGGGACGCTGAGTGTGCCCTAGATGCGCCAGAGCCGTGAGCGCGCCTGAGATGCAGAAATGAGTGCACCTTAGATGGCCCTGCCTTCTGGGGTGTTGCAGGTTTCATGAATGTTTATATACGAGGGTCTGAATTCTGAGGGGTAACATATGGAAGTTAAGAATGAACAGGGGGGTTCTTATGAATTTAGTGCAGAGGCAAGGTTTTCGTGCTTGCTATACCTCCAACGACAGAGAGTACCAACATCAACTATGGAGACCTCCGTGCTGAACCCCAAGCCCTGAACCCTAAATCCCCAAACCCTAAACCCCGAAACCCTAAAACCCCAAACCCTAGACCCTCCTCCCTGAGCCCTGCAAAACTTCACGCAAGCGTTGTAAGGCGCGTGTGTTCTTTTTCCTTTTTAGACTTTTACACTTATGCGTATCTTCAGGTGGAAGTTACGAGACACACACAGGACACCCGAAACTCCTCAAAGTTCGAGACAGCCAGAAACCGCCCCAAAACCCTGTACCCTCCTCGCCCTGCAACCCGAACATAAGCTCCCCAATCTCCGAAACTTCCGAGCCATTTCAAAGCTACCTTAAACTGCAAGGTTGAGAGTTTAGGCTTCAGGGGTAGCCCTAAATCCTCCACTTCTAGAGGCCGCAAGATCCACCCGAGATGCTGGGTGGTGCCGCTGGGGAGGCACCGTTCTTCGCAGCTGTCCCAACTTTTGCGAGGGTGTGGCTTTGGAGTTTAGAGGCACCTTTTTGGGTAGAAGGGGTGAGGTTAGGGTTTCGCTAATTGCATGTGTTAGGCTGTTGCTCCATCACCTGAGGTTTGGTTTTGGACGTTTTCAGTGTGGATCTGTCTCTATTTTCTTGTTGGGGGGGGAGGGGGCGAAGCTAGAATTTGTTTTTTTTTGACTGGGGTGTTGCTTCATCCGGATGTAGATAGAGTTTCAGTAGCCCGTTGTGTGTTTGCCAATGAGCTCAGCTTCCTTTCCACGTTCCAGAAATTTAAGGGTGTCAAGGGAGTTAACGTATCGTTCGGGGAAAGTTAATGGTTTCGGACTTTCGGAGGTCAAGAGTTTGGGATTTAGGAGTTTGGGTTGAGGGTTTAGGGTTCAGAGGTTTCAGGGCAGTGTTCGGTCCTGTTTGAGGCTTACCGTCGGAGTTTTGGGTGCAACACTATTGTTTGTTCTTACCGCTTGCACCATGGTTACTGTTAGCTCGACTATCAGCACAGGGATTTTTTACAAGGGCTCGATGGGGTTGCTACCCCTTCCAGGCCATCAAATCGAGCTTTTTGGCATGTTCCAAACCCCTTCCAAGACCTGAAATTTGTGTGTGTGTGTGTGTGTTCCATTTTTCCTTTCCAGGCACCCCAATGTTTTTTTGTGGCCTTCTGCAGACCCCTTCCAGGCCCCAAAATTCAAATTGGGTTTTCCAGCTTTACCCAACCACTCCAGGTCCCCAAAGTCGGGCTTTTGACCTTTTTGAAGGCTTCGTCCAAGCCCGCAAGTTGGTGTTTGACCGTTTCCAGGGCCCCTTTGCAAGGCCCAAACTTCGGTGTCTTTGCTTTTTCCAGACCCTTGTAAGCTCTCCCAAAGAGTTTGTTTTGGGTTACCACCAGGCCTTTTTCCAGGCCCTAGATTGGGCTTTTGTGCTTTGTCTAGACCCTTCTCCAGACTCCGAAATGTTGCTTTGGTCTCTTTCAGACCCCTTGCCAAGCCCCCCAAATTGGGCTTTTTTTGTGCCTTCCAGACCCTTTTCAAGCCCCCAAATTGGGGTTTTAGCCTTTTCCAAACCTCCTCGCCTTTGCCAGACCCCTTCCAGGCCCCCCAAATTTGGCTTTTTGTCATTTTCCAAACCTTCTTCCAACCTCCAAATTAGCCTCCAGCCCTCCTCGAGCTCTCCAGCCTTCCCTGCGCTGTGGCCATTCGAGAACGCCTTGCGAAGTCCTTCGCCAAATGCTTGTAAAACCAATCTACTTAAACCCTCATTTGGATGAAGTCTCCAATTTGCTTGAATTCAATTTTGGTTGTCATTTGCTTTCCTCCAACCCTGCCTTGCTTCTGCCCTTCAAACCACAGCCTGCGCTGGCTGGTGCACTTAGGCGCAAGCCTTCTAAACTTCAGGGTTTAGGGGTTAGGGCTTAGGGGCATATGGTGCCCAATAGTGGGTAGGTAGGGTCTGCTAGAGGGTAGATGGGGGGTCAGGGGGTTCCTTCCATAGCTTATGACTTTGTGATAGGGGTCTTAATGGCTACAGGGTTTTGGGGGCCTTTCGTGTCATTATAGGCCTTAATGCCTATGGCTTATGGGGTGTTGAATAACTGAGGGCCTGAATGTATATAGAGTTTAGTACTTCGGCAGTCTTCAGGGCCTTATTGTCAATAGGGTTTGGTACTGCTGAAAGCCTTGATAGCAAGAATAGGGTCTTGGAATCGTTCATACTGTCGCATTCTGTTACAGGGACTCTTACAGGGATTTCTGAAGCTCTCCAGACTTTTAGGGTTTAGGGTTTTGGGTTTAGGGTTTATTCCTAAGGGGTTCCTTTTTTTTGATTCTACTAAAATAAGGAGCCCAAAAACCCTATTCTAATTGTTCAGGCCCCTACATTGCAGCATCGGGCCCTGCAGAAGACAGCTCGTGAATTGGGGTCCTTCAGGCAGCAAAGGGGCCCCTCAACTCCAAAGCCTGTAGGGCTCAGATTTTCCTTGTCTATCGGGCTTACGGTTTAGATGGGTCTAGGGTTTGGGGTTTTGGGAGTTCAGATTCGGTAGGGTTTTGGGAGGGATGCCTGGCATGGTTGCACCGCTAACTCGAGAAGCCCTGCGCGAGAGTGCGGCAGGACCTACCCGTCGAAGGCTTAAGAGCAGTTTCACAAAGCTCCGCCCCGTCCGGGGCGCAGGTCTGCCAGGGGTGCTTTGGATTTGTTTTTCTTACGTTTCAGGGCCTTGCAGAAGTAAAGGGCGTAATTAGGGTTAAGGGTGTAAGGAAAGGAGGTTAGGATTGTTGCAGAAGTCATCCCCGCTAGGTTTTTCAGTGGGCCCTTGTTGCCGCCCGAAACCCTGCTCCCACTGCCAAAGACTGCATGGATCGAACCTGGAAGCCTCATTTTTTCTCAAGCCCTAGACCCCTGGTGTAGGGTTTGGGGGTATAGGGTTTAGGGGTTTAGGGTTTAGGGTTTAGGGGCCCTAAGCACTTTAAAAGGAAAAGCTCTGTGGCAGTCCATCATGCTTCAGATAGTTGGGTTCAGGATGGAGGATACGCCAGGAACTCTTGGTGTTAATTTATGACCTAAGAAGAAGACGAAGAACCGAGTATTGTTTTGCGGTGTATATTCCCGAAAGGGTCCGAAGTACCTATATGGGGGACGCTTACCCAAACCATAATGGTAGTAGTAGTTCCTACTATAGAACCTTAATAGAAACCCTACTTTCCGCCATGTAGGTACTGTGGAACCTTTGGTAGAACTCTACATTGGGCAGCATGTGTTATAACAAAGCCTTTTTTTGCATGTTGGGTACATTTTTGTAGAAGCCTATTTTGGTCTATATTGTAGTAAAACTCTTAGCCCCGAACTGACCCCTACGATAGGAGCTTTGCTCGTTTCGGGTTTAGGGTTTCGGATTTCGGGTTCAGGGTTTAGGGTTTCGGGTTTAGGGTTCGGGCGGCAGCTTGAGAGTTATAGCCTGAAGCCTAGGCTTAGCCCTCAACATAGAGCTTGGGGTTTAGGGACATTGAGGGTTCCGGGTTTAGGGTTTAGGCTCTAGGATTTCATCACAAGAAGCCCCAAAGTACCGAGATCGAATCCCAAGACCCAACACCTGAACCTGCGATGCCGCATAAGTCTAGGACATTTTCAGGTGGGTAGTTACCGTTTTAGGAGCCTTATAGAAGGTCCATCGTCTATATACCTATATACCTTATAGAAGCCTTATAGAAGCCCTATACACCCTAAACTCCCCACCTATAGTTGCCTTTAAATAAGTATAATGTCCGAGTCTCTTTTCAGACCGAGTCCCCCTTAACACCCCGGGACTAAAGCCCGAAAGTCCAAACCCCTAAAGTTAGCCAACAACAGCTGAACTTACCTTAAACCCTCAACTCCAAACCTAACCCCCTAAACCCTAAACTTCCCTTTAGTTACTAGACTGGAGCAAAACCAAGGCCTAGAGGTGTTGAGGTTCGGTACAGGGTTTGGGGCTTCGGGTTTAATGTCCCCTAATTCCGGAGTAGACCTTAAACAACATTTGGGCTTCCACTTGTTCTAGTTAGTGCAGCTATGCTCGGGAGACCTAGGACGCCGCGGGTCTTCTGAATCCCCGGAACCCGCTTCCGAAATTGGAACTCATCAGAACTTACATGGGCAGTTCTCTAAATTAGGGTCCCTTTTTAGGTCCCCCAAAGCCCAAAATAATTAGTGTAGCACCCTTATATAAACGGACCCTAAAAGGCACACAATTTAGAGAACTCTCCACATGGTTCAGGGTTTTAGGGGTTCAGGACTGAGACTACTATAGCTACGAATAATTCCTTACAGTTCTCCCTATTGCAAGTATAGTACAGTATCTTGTTACCATTACGAAAGCCCTGTTCTAATTGCTTGTCTAGGCTCCCTAAACCCAAAACCCAAAACCCAAAACCTTAAAACCCTA
>CAJNJA010068907.1:11347-22479 GCA_905231915.1 Symbiodinium necroappetens
GGTTTAGAGCTTAGGTTTAGGGCTTAGGGTTTAGGCTTAGGCTCTCCAATGCGCCGGCTGAAAATAGGGTGCAGGGTGCAGAAGAAACGAGGGCTCTCCTGACATGTAGGGTACACATGTAAAGGTCCCTACAATAGAAACGCTTCAGCTCTTCAGCATCCGAATTAGTGACCCTAATTTCTGAACTGTTACAGGAGTGCTGGGGCATGAAGCACGATCTTCATGCTTCTACACTTCAAAAAGGCAGTGTACCTGAACTGCCTGAAATGTACATCCTTCTGTTCCCAGGGGAAGGATCAAGCTCCAGCGCCAACTCCCGCAGTTCGGATGATTACACGGTTTAGGGTTTAGGGCTTAGGGTCCAAGAGGCATGTACCATATGGTAATAAAATACATCTCAAACCCGTAGACCCTCCACCCTCTGAACCTCCCAAGTGTTCGGGTTTTAGGGCCTATCACAAAGATCATGTTGATGACAAGTGACAAGAATGCAACCTCTACAGTCTAGGATACCGTAGAGAAGGCAGGCATTCGAGGAGGCTGTTTGATGGAGCAGGACGGCCTGCCTGCTAATATCATTAAGGGACCTATCTGAAAAGGGTATAGGTGTTCGGCGGCGGCTAGTATTCCCACCCCGAAAGAGGTAGCCCAGGAACTGATTAAGCACGAAACCCGAAACCCTACCAAACCTTAAACTCTACACCCTAAACCCTAAACCCTAAACCCTATAAACCGTAAACCCTAAACCCTACCAAACCCTAAACCCCGCCGCAACTCCCCACGCAGGCTCCGGGTTGGCGCGGAGCATCGGGATGAGGCCATTACCTCTCGGTGCCATCAGATTGGTGGGCATCTGGGATACAGGGTGTAGGGTTAGGGTACTAGCCTTGAGGAGGGTGGGTGTAGATCAGGGTAGGATCTTATAGAATTTAAAGGGGGGAAGGAGGTAGCATTCATGTTCAGAGCTGCGTGGAGGATGCTGTGTGCAGGGTCCTTGGGCCCTGTAAGGAGGGCCTGGGATTATGAGTTTCTGAAAGTTTTGCAGACTAAGTGCGAGTTTCAAAGCCAAACATGAGAGAGCCGTCCTCTGACTCAAGCAGGCATTGAAAAGACTTCACATGAGGAATTGTGACAAGCCCTTGAAGGAGCAAATACTGGGAACAGCAGTGTGCCGTAGTCTCCCCGCAAAGCCTCTTTCAGCCTACAGCCAAACCCTCATCCGATTTGCACCTGGCCCTACCTCGAGCCCCTTCCACCCCAAGCAAAACCCGACGCCCTGAACGTTGACCCCGAACCGGCTTAGGGTTTGAATGACAAGAATACGAGTAACCATAAAAACTACTCATAACAATAAGAGCAGCAATTAATTACAATAAGAATAATGCGGATAACAATAGTAAGGCTTCAGGGCCCCATACCCAAAGACCCGGAACCCTGAACCCGTTCGCCCACCTACGGCACAGCCCAGTTCCAGCAGAACTTGCCTCAGTCTTTCTGGGGGGTTAGGGGGCTTGTCGGGTTTAAGGTCTAGGCTGCCTTTAGGTTGACAGAAACTGTGTAGGGCTGTCTAGGGCTTAAGGTCTAGGCCGCCTTTCGGTTTATAGAAGCCGTATAGGGTTTGGGTCCCTGAGTTTTCACCGGATCGTTTCGATAACGATGCCTGCTGTTGAAGCTACAGCCAGGTCTTTCTGATATGAGCCCTGCAATGATGGCTACAACGCGTCGTATCTACAGTTGCACGACATAGAACTAACGGTTCCCTGCCAGTAGTCTCTATCAATTTAATTAGAATGGGGTTTTGGGGCCTATTATACTGTAATAATCATAACAATAATAATATAATCAAAATAATAATAATGACCCCCTACCATGGTACTATAATTATATCGCGTCTCAACTGAAGGGCGAAAGTCATGAGCCCCTCTGACGTCCCAAACCCTCTAAACCCTCTGGCCTGGACGTTGCAACTCACTGGTGTCGAAGCCTAGTGTATTTCATATACCAATACTACTATCAACACTAAAGCTCATTAGTACTAATACTAAATTCTAAACTTGGCAAGAAGGGTGTCTCTTGAACCGGTACCCCCCTAAAGGACTCTGGAGATCCTATTTTGCAAGAGCGAGGGCAGTGCGTGCACAGGGGCCTGATCGGTGAGGTTGGCATAGCCTTAACCTTGAGCTTTATCCCTAAACCCTAAACCCCAAACCCTAAACCCTAAACCGTAGGTTCGACAGGAGCCCGAAGTTTCCAAGAGGAGAGAAACGCGCACGAAATCTGAAAGAAGCCCTGAACTCTGGAACCCGGATCTCCACACATCCAAAAAACCCGAAACCCCAACCCCTGTTACGTAAGCCAGCAAGCATAAGCCAAGCAGCATAAACCCTCTGAGCCCTCCCAACCCTCTAAACCCTATACTATAAACCCTATAAGCCCTATAAACCCTCTGAAGCCTGAAGCCTCTAGACCCGATACACCCTTTAAACCCTAAACCCTATAAACCCTCTAAACCCTATAAACCCTATAAGCCCTGTAAGCCCTACAAACCCTGAAACACTTTTTCGAGCGCAGCCCCAGCACCTTCCCTGCAGCGCCCGTTCCAGAGCTGCCATTGACTCTGGGGGCTCCTCATAGTTTGGGGGTCTTACGGGCTTAGGGTTTTAGGGTTTTAAAGTGTAAGGGTTTATGATAAGGATCTAGGGTTAAGGCCTGTGTAGGGCTTTAGAGAGTTTACGGCTTATTTTGGGGTTAGGGGTTTAGGGTTTAACGGTTTAGGGCCTAGGGTTTAGGGTGTAGGCGGGGCAGCGCAGCGCTTGCAGGCTTTCGAGTTTAGGGCTTCCAGCACATTGTGGTTTAGGGTTTAAGGTTTTGGTTTGTTCGGGCTTTGGGGCTTTAGAGTTTTACAGCGTGGACTCTGTTTGTGGCACGATCTTCACACTGAGCACGGCTTTGGCGCAGCAGCTCCCCCCATCCTCAGCGCTCGTCTATAAAGCCCTGCTTTACCCACTATCAGACACTATCAAGTGCGCCTGCTATGGCTTGAGAAGCACTGCATTCCTTCTCAGGCTTCGTGCACGAAGAGTTCAGGACGTCCGTGCCTACTGCTACTGCTACTGATAAAGCTACCGCTGCCGCTACTGCCGATGAACACAAACAGAAGCGAACAACATGGATGTCGACGATCACAACACTATCAAACTGACTCCAAATGCAAACCCCCTCGTCCTCCTGCGAGATCTCGAGTTGGTCCACCCATCCTCGAAAGAGCTCAGATAAGCTTAGCTCAAGCCTGCCCACGTTGAGAGGCCAAAGCTTTTCTGGCGTTGGATCTTGGGCTTCACGTCTGAGACTATGGGCTTAAACGGCTTCCCATATTTCCCATACCTCCGAAAGCACAGGGAGGAAATCTCGCAACAAAATCAACATGCAGAAACAAACATAGTTTGGCACTGCAAAGTCCATGCCTGATAATCCTCGTAAGGTGCCCACGCTTGGGATCTGCGAGGACCTCAGCCGGCATGATTTCCGCAAACTCCTCGCGAGCAATTCAATTCTGTGCATCCACGGATTGGGCGGGCGCAATACATGTCTACACACACACACACATATATATATATATAGATAGATACATACATACATACATACATACATACATACATACATACATACATACATACATATATATACACACCGTGTATATATATATATGTGTATATGTATGCATATATATATGTACATATGAAGAGCGAGAGAGAGAAAGTGTGTCCCACCACATTGATGGTTGTATATATATATATATACATGTATATACGTATATATATATATATATATATACATATATATATATATACACATACGTGCTAGTATAGACAGACAAATATATACGTCGTGAATACACGAACAAGTAGCTTATGTTCAACTTACTGCAGTTGACAAAAGCAGAAAATGATAAACTCAGATTACTATTACTATGTGTTTATATACACACATACAAACACACACACACACAGATCTAGATATATATATATATAGAGAGAGAGAGAGAGAGTGAGAGAGAATCTGGTCCTCAAAGGTGGCAACACTATGTGGGTCGGCACTGCACTTTATGGACTAAAGTCTCAAAGTCCTGGCAAGACCTAGAGGCCTAGCCTAAATAGTTGCCGATACCATTTTGGGGTTCCTTACCAGCAGAATAATACCCAAAAGCCAGATTCCAAATCTTGAGCCCCCTATTATTCTCTTCCAAAGCCAGCAAGACAAGGCAGCGAATCTGATTTACAAAACACTCCAAGAGCCTCAGGCTCGTCTGTGTGGACCTGATCCAGCCAGTACCAAGGGAACGATTTTGAGTGTGGGGGCTTCCGTCCTGCCTCCCGCTTCATGGTACCCTAGCGGAGGTGCTGGTGGTGGTGGATTGTGGCGATGGTGTTGATTCTGGTTCCTGGTGATGGTCGCGGTCGCAATCGTCGTGATGGTCATTGTCCTTTTGGTCGTCCTGGTATCACCTGGGTGTGTATAGCAGGTGGTCTTTTACTGCTTCGGTCTACAGTGTCATACTATACACTGGACCATGGCCTATGGGAGTACAGCGCGAAACCCCGGTACAGCAGCTCGAAACTGCTTTTTGGTTGTCGGCTCCATAAATTAGCGTCGGAACGGGAGGGGCTACAACCTCGACAACTCACCCACAGAGCCAGGCAAGCTTTGTGCCTGGCTTTCTGCGGGCTTGCACTTCTTTCATTCGTCGGTCAGTATATGGCAACCCTAAACCCTAAACCCTAATTGCACGGAGAAAGAATGCCACAGAACAAGCTCTGGCACAGTATCTGCGACCGTCAGACCTTGCCCCAAATCCCCAAAGCTCTGAACACACTGAGAGATAAGCCCTGTACAGGTTAGACCCTACAACCCCATCTGCCATCCTCCCCAAATTTCTCAGGCATCTGCCAAGCCTTTCATAATCCCTCTGCTACATTTCCGGGCGCTTAGGGCTCTTGCTCAAGCCTTGCCATACCAAATCAAACCTAAACCCTAAACCCTTGGATATCGGGCCTGGCTGCAGCTTCTGGGTTTGGGGGATCTGGAGGTCAGAGCTTGGGAAGTTAGGGGTGAGGGTTTCATTAGGGTTTAGGGTTAATTAGGGTTTAGGTTTAGGATTAATTAGGGTTCAGGGCTAATTACAGTTTTTACGGCTCTTGAAGCTGACTTTCCAACTACAGGTCTGCGAAAATGACCCCGCGGAAGCAAACGGAGCTCTCACAGGGACTTGCGATGCTTCTTTGCAAGGAGGTAGTGTGACCTTCGAGGGCAGAGTGCTCACTGCCCTGTAATCTAGGAGGGTGAACATCTTAAACTCCCTTCCTAGGCCCAAGTCAGGTTCCATAGTTGCAACATTGCCTAAAACCACAATGAAAGGCTCAGGATGATGAACATCACAATTATGCTGTGCTTCTACTACTTCTTCTTCTACTACCTTTACTACTACTACTACTACGACGACGACGACGACTACTACTACTGCTACTACTGCTGCTACTGCTGCTACTGCTGCTACTGCTACTACTACTACCACCACCACAGAAACGAGTCATGGACAGTTAACCATACCATCAACAAGCAATGGCAGCAATAACGATTACATTTCCTCTGCCGTTCTTTGGCCATGCGGCACAGCGATGAACTCCCGCTGCTCAGCGTATCTCCAGGCTTGCCAGCCCTTTGCATCCCGAGCCTTTGTAGCATGTGCACCGATGATAACAGCTAACCCTAAGCTTCCGAAGGGTATGTAGAGAATTTGGGTGCAGGGCACGCCGGGTAGCTGCATGGTCGGAAGGCTCTGGATTCAAAAGACAGAACAGAAAGTCCGAAACTTCTGTCCAGGATGATCTACGCCCTCGCCATGTTTACCCTTCACAGCAAGCTACTTGTGCTTTCGATGTTACCAGCCTTGATGGTCCGGAGATTCACTCCATGTCTTAGAAACAGTACGATGCAGTGATGCTTGTGGCCGTTGCTGCATTCAACATGAGGGGGGGCTTACTCATCTTCGTCTTCCTAGGCACAGATCTCTGGCCCTGCATCCCAAACCCGAAACCAGGCGCATTGAATAACCTCAGCTTCCTGAACGCCGGGCGTTGCATACCAAAGCTGCTTACCGATTCATAAGCTGCAAATGATGCGACCGAGATTCGGTGGGGTCTGCATGTGAATCCACCAGCAAAGTCACCATCTGAGCTGTGGATTGACACGCGTGCACTCTCCGATACTGCGTCGTTGCAAGTGATGGTTCCATCGAACACGCAATAAGGGGGGGGGGCATCCTGCCAGTGCTGAAAACGTCTCTGAGCAGACCCGGTCGGGCATATTACATCACGGAACACAACTCCGGGGCGGGTGGGCTTGGCACGTGTTGGGTCTGAAAAAGTTTTCATTGTTGTGGCGATAAGCTTCCGGAGAGAGCTGCCAGCTGAATCCCGAAGCTGCTTGTTTGTCTTCCGAATCAAAGTAAAGCGAATTGCACTCTTGGAAAGAAAGCCACTTCTGCAGCGAGAATTAAGGGTTGCGCGCTAAACCATAAACCTTAAACTCCCAAACCCCAAACCCTAAAAAATCCTAAAACCCTAAACTCCCAACCCTAAAACCCTAAACCCGTCAGCAGGTGTTCGCCTCTGCGAACAAGTCTAGATTGTCTAGGTGCCCCGACAGTCGAAAGACCCGGAGCTTCTAGGCTACAGCAAAGTCGTTTTAGAGTATGTTATTCATGTATGATAGCTCATTGTTGGTAGTATGTTCTGGTATTATATATATATATGTATACAGATATATATACATATGTATGATAGTTCATTTCGGCATTATTTTCTGGTATATTATGGTATATCCTACTGTAACTTGGGACTTTTTATGGCATCCGGCCCAAGGACACCTAACAGTCTAGACACTACAAGCCGAGGCTTGGGAGCCACAGGATCTGGAGAACAGAAGCCCAGCCACAGCTTCCTTTGAACCCCTAGCAAAACCGAACAACCACCCCAAACCGTTAGGGGTTTAGGGGTTTAGGGTTTAGGGTTTATACTTTAAGGTTTAGGGTTTAGGGTTCCTAAACCCTAATTAAGCCAAAACCCCAGCCCAAACCCACAACCGAAACCGCCAAACCCTACAGAGTCCTAAAGCCCTGCACCCTGTGACTCTCCACCCCTCACTCCCAAATCCTAACCCTTACCCTGAAAGGGACTCATGTTTTAAGGCTTTTGGGCCCAAAGACCCTATTATAAAAAGGCCTCTTGGCTATTTTGATGCTAAGGGTAAAACTCTTGGTTGTTAAACCCTCAAACCCTGAAGCCCTAAACCCGGAAACCGGTAAGCAGGAAGCGTTTTTGGGCCTGTACACTTTGATAGCAGTCGTAGTATGCTATAGGATATATTATGGTACGTGATTGTATATCGTAGTTTTAAGTCAGTATCTGTTAGATCATTTACGGCAAGTGGTGTTGCGTTAATAGTTCGTTCTTTTATATTATACGCTGTTTCGGTGTATCGTGCTACATTATAGTTGTGTATAGTACCTTCTAAGATCTAGTTTATGATAGTAGGTGATCGTTTACTGTATATATGGGAAGCTCTCTAAATCAGGCCCCCCTAACAGGAATCCTAACCCTAAACCCTAAACCCCAAACCCGAAACCCGAAACCCTAAAAGGGACCCTAACCCTAAGCCCGAAACCCCTAAACCCTAAACCCTAAGACCCGAAACCCCTCAAAGGGACCCTAACCTTAACCCCTGCACCCGAAACCCTGAAACCTAAGGACCCTAAACCCTAAACCCTAAACCCGAAACCGCCCAGTTTAGAGAAACACCTCCAGACTCCCACTCTCGGCACCGGTGAAGAGCGGCGTCCGCTCGGCCTGGCCACTCCGGAGCTTCGGAGTCTACGGCTTCCTTTTAGGGTTTACGGGCTCTCCCAAAATATCCAAGTAACGGTATAGTATATATGGGCTTATAGGGTTTAGGGTACTTTGGTGCCCAAATATCTACGAAGTAGCTACTATATTGGTACTTGGACACCCTACGGGTCTCTGAATCTCTCGCGCCATGCCTTTCTTCGCCAGAACTGGGTGCTGGGTCCGGTCCTAAAGCCTACATCGACCCTATTTCCTCCATCGACACACACCAACCCCCGAGCTCTAAACTTTCAAAACCGCAGCTAGCCTCTTAGAGACTCGTAGAGTCCCTGAAGTCTTAGAAGCAGGCTATACATAGATATGCATAATTCTACATATATATATATATATATATATGCACACATGCATACACATTGACTATACACATTAACTACAATCTATCACATCGCTTTACACCACAGCCACTACAATACAAGGCATGATATCACATTATGCTACAGTACTAGATTACATCACATGGCATCCATGCCTGGCTGGCTGCCCAATGCATAGACACACACACAAACAAACATGCACACATACATAGCTTCAGAATGAGTAGTTTGCCCTGAGTGTGTTTTCAGCAAGAGCTAGTCTATACCTCTGACGGTATGACCTGTTGTGCCGACAAACTCACAGTTCTTGAGTCCGATTGTTCATGAATGGAACTATAGGAGACTGTGTTTTAAGCTCTGGTTGTGTTGAGGCAGAGGGCCTGTCGTGCCTCGGCACTTCAGATAGGGAGGTACAGAACTGGCCATCACCCTACGAACCCTCGCCTTGTCTCTGTGATGCAGGTCTGCGCTTGCCTGCCTTGGCTGTCATGGCAGGTTTAGGGTTTAGGAGTTTAGGGTATAGGGTTTGATCGTGCCGGGCTTGCTCGCATCTCTGTATCGTTTCCAATGCAAGGCTTCCGGATTTTCTGCAATGTGTTCTGTTAGCCTTCTCAGGGAGTTTTAGGATGGTTATTCAAAGACTCTTGCAGGAAGCAGTGCATTGCTTTTCTGACAAGCTTGTTTATTTTGGTATACTCATCCCAGACAATGCAAGCCTAAGTAGCTTCAACGTAAGACCTCCACTGGGCCTCCCAAAACTGAGCAGAAGGAAGTGTGTGCCGACGGTCAAAGCTTGAGGTGCGGCATAAAGTGGACGACGCTTACATCCGACGCCTGCCCTGCATGAGATCTAAGGCGCATGCACTTGAGACGATGGCAAATGCAGCCTGAGACCTGCAATAGGAGCCACTCTAAATCCAAGCTGTAAGCCCTACTTTGTCCACAGACTCACAGACCCTGCCCTGCTACGCTGCCAACGGGGCATTACGGGGCTTTAGGAGTTTTGTGGCTTGCTGGACTTGGAGGTTATGGTTCAGAGCATCTCTGACTTTCGTGCTCGGAGAGCTCTCTGTTCCTTGCGATTTCAGTTTAGGGCCTGGGGCTCCCCGTGCTGTGGCTTCGTGTTCGAAGGCTCCTTGTGAGCTCCGTGGGGTTGGCGCCATGGGCTTCTTTTTGGTTGAGGGATTTGGGTGATAAACTCCGCTGTATCTCGCCGCCATGCTGCAGAAGAAAGCGGGCGACTGGCACTTGGCCACTGAATGCAGCATGATGCATGACTGCCTTCGGCGCACAAAACAGAAGGAGACAGTCTAGGGCCTACAGGGGGCTTAGCGCTTAAGCCTCAGAGGTCTCTGGCTTGTGATACTTTTCATCAAGCAAAACCTAGGAACTCTGGGAGGCTTCTCGCGGACAAGTTAGAAAAGTAGCACCATCAGCTAACACACCTCTTGCATTCAGGAAACACCGATGATCTGTTTAACTATTTGTTTTATACTCGCTGCTTCCATGTAATGAAACAGCAGATGTCTCCCAGCGGTGTCGGTCGACATTGCATCGCTTTACGATATCTTAGCAGAGCTTAGGGGGTTTAGGGGCTTTGTTGTTGTAGGTTTGGGGTTTTTCTGTGCTTCCGCGGATGAGCGCTGAAGGCGGACGTGTACAAGTAAATTAGGCTGAGCCCGACCTGTATCCCCAAACCCTACGGAAATAGGTGGTGATGACCCCTTACATATAATTATAGGGTCTATCCCTGAAAACGGTAGGTTTTTGGATACCCCAAATATACCCTAAACCCTAAACTCCTAAGCCCTAAAGCCTAAAACCCTACAGCCTGAACCCGCAACCCTAAATCCTAAACCCTAAAACCCTGGAATCTGAACAAACAACCCACAACCCTGAACCGTAAACCCTGGACCCTAAACCCTATAGCAGCGAAGGCACCCAGCCCAGGGCATCAGTTCGATGAAGATCCGCACGGCAGCCGATGAGATGTCGCACGACGTCCTTAGGGCTCTTTGAGGGCGTCTTTAAGGTGCTTTCGTTGGGGTTTTAAGTTTGAAACTCGGGGTTTGAGGTTTCAACGGTCTGGGGTCAGCAATTTCAGGCTCAATTGGGAGCATTGTCGTTTTGCCGTGCATTTTCTGATATGCTGGTATGAGCTTGAGGAATATAGTTGGGTTGGGGTATTTTGGGGTTTCAAACTTCAAAGGGTCTAGCGCTCGGATGTAACGGTATGTTTATGTGGCACTGCGCTTACACCAGCGCTTACATCTTCGAGGCTTGCAGTGTACGCGTTGCAGAGCTTGTAAGCCTAGCTGCTTCGCCGGAATGTCGACAAGGATCACGTCTGAGTCCGATTGCCATGCTTCCCTGCTACACATTTGCGGCTCCTCCTCGTGAATCTTGCGGGCAGCGCGCATGTGTGCAAATACTGCGTACGCTCGCACGCGCGGGTGTGTGTGTGTGTGTGTGCGTATATATATATATACATATATTATAACACACACACACACCTGCACACATACCTGCTTATGCGTATGCGTAGTATTGTGTAATATGCATGCATATAATGTATGTATGTATATATATATATGTACAAATAAAATATAGCTATATCATATCATACAAAACCGTATGCACATACATACATACATACATACATACATACATACATACATACATACATACATGCTCACATACATACATACATACATACATACATACATACATACATACGTACATACATATGTACATATGTACATATATACATACATACATACATACATACATAAATACATACATACATACATACATACATACACACACATACATATATACATAGATTATATACATATAT
>CAJNJA010068918.1:0-51721 GCA_905231915.1 Symbiodinium necroappetens
GTCTTTTGCACTGCAATGCCAGTGCAGCATATCGTGCATCAGTCTGCAGCTCACCTCTTACGGAGCTGACCGCAGCATACATGTACGATGACCTGATCGCGATGCGATGTTAA
Organism: Symbiodinium necroappetens; assembly: GCA_905231915.1. NCBI lineage: Eukaryota > Dinophyceae > Suessiales > Symbiodiniaceae > Symbiodinium > Symbiodinium necroappetens. Next base: position 114 of record CAJNJA010068918.1, read on the forward strand.
CGATTTCTCTTGATATATCCAGCCTTCTCGTGCCAAAAGCAAGCAAGGTCCGAATGGCCGCATCAGTTACTACATGGATTGACGTGAACTTGTGATCGTGAAACGCATAATGCCCTGAACTGGCCGGCCCGAGTCGTCCTGGCTGCGGAGGTCGGCGGGCGATGCAGCCTACCAGAGACGAGCACGTACCGCTCGGGTGGGTCCTGGAGCTCGCTGAGGCGGAGCAACCCTCCCGGTTACCCTTGCCGTGATGCGCATGAGTTCTCCGACGCTGGGACCGCGGATGCTGCTCGAAAAAGTGCGCGCCAAAAAAAATAACCGCGAGTGCGGACCCTGAGCTGTCTGCCGAGCTTCGGCGAGGGCCTTTTGGAGGTCGGGCACCTTTCCCGCATCGCAAACTTCCAGCAGTGACGCCGCGAAGGCGCGCATGGCGGCGACAGCGAAGATGCTGGACCAGTGCATCTGTACAGAGGGAAGGGCGCCCAGGACTTTGAAGCCTTAACCTTGTGAACACGTGTGTTAGCGGCATTGAGCTGGATGTGCGAGTGGGACACAGGTCGTGCTCAAGGCACTGCAGCAAGAATGCGGTGCGACAGGGCTGGCTAGTGAATTTTGTGTCGTCGAGGAACGTCTGCACACTCTCGTTGAAGAGGTCCTTTTGCATGGCGCTATTGGCGGGCGCGAAGAGGGCTGGCATGAGCGGATCACCTTGCTCGCCACCCTGTGCCTGCAGCACACCGGGGAGGTTGCTGCCGCAAACTCGGATGGCGAGTCGTAGAACAGCCGTACAGATGGCAGGATGGCATTGGTCTCAGCCGTGTCGCGGAGGTCTGTTAGCACTGTCAGGTGGGAGGCATCGACCCTAACCATGCCCTTTCCGTGCTGAAACCTGCCCACAATTCCGGGTGCCGCCACCTCTTGTCAAAAGGCCGCTCAGTCACGCCATGCCACTTGCTCACGCTCATGTCCTGCAAGCGTCCGCGCAACGGGCTGAAGTGGAACGCAGGTAGCTTGCGCTTGCGCTTGAGGCTGCCATACACCACACCAATTTCCCCACTCCACCCGTGCCGGCTCAGAAGCACTCGTGATGTTGCGGATCGGCGGCGCATTCTCACTGGCCGAACTCGAACTTCTTCCTTGTCCACCCGTGCAAGTCCATGTCGCCGGTACCAGCCGATGCCCCGCGGCGCCGGATGCGCTTGGAAAGCAAACCTTTTCACAAACGGGGCTGGAGTCCCACCATCGGTTGTCCCTGCCGCCAGCAGTTTGCACTGCCGACCGCCACTGCCGTGCATCTGGTGTGGGCCTGCCAGCGGTTCACTCTGCCGGGTGGTTACATCCCGGAATCGGCGCAAGACGCCATCCCCCAGTCTTTCCTGAGTTAACGGGCAAGGGTCGAACCTCGTGCAAAGCCTCGGCATTCTGCGCTAGGGCCAATCCTGCAGCTCCCCACGCTGGCTTTCCACACGCCGGTTCCTGCCCTGGGCTGGCTTCCCGAGACTTCGACTGCCCGACTTTCGTGCGGCGATGCACAAAGGAGGCGGTCGACAGCAGCAGGGCATGGCTGGTGTCAGAAAGTCGCATTGCAGCGGAGACACAACCGCTCAAGGGTCCAAGCGTTGTCGGCCCGATGTCGTGTGCGGCCGGGCTTACTGTGCCTGGACCTGCCTGGATCTGCTGACGGCAGTATTGAAAACGAAAACGATGTGCCGGTGGGCGGAGGGTGCGTGAGTGATCTGGTGCCGTGTAGAAATGGTGCTGGGTGGGAGGAAAAGGCAGCGCCGTAGTTCGCAGGTGAAGCGCGACCGCGCACGAATCGGCTGTAAAGTTCGCTGGTCTGTTGAGGCCAGTCGGCCCTGCAGGTGAAGCAGTGGAGCTCACGGCCACTGACCCACGCACCCCGAAGTGAAGGAATTGACCGCAGCAGGGCCCCAGGAACGTGACTTAATTGCCCCCTGCCGCACTTAAAGGGCTTACGGACGGAACGGCGCGAGGGCTCCGGTCAGGTGCTTCCTCGTGCGTTATTCGGCCATGGACGAGGTTTGAAACCAGGTACCTGCAACCGCGGGGTGGGCCGGCAAGGCAAACGGCGAGTTTGTACTGGGTGTCCTCCCGTTTTTCTCGGCAGCCCAGAGTCCCAACCGACCTGGTCCTACCGGGGCGCTCCTGCCAGGGCATTAACAAGGCCCTTGCCGGCTGCCAATCAATGGAAGCTGCCAGCGCATGCCAGCCGGCGACGTTACACTCGCCTGCGAGCGGGAGCTCCAGTAAGGACCGCGGCGATAGCGCGCTGTGCCGCGACCGCAAGCAGCCCTGACCAACGGGCAACCCACGCGGCACGCGCAGCCGCCCGCATGGTGGCCTCCGTTGCCAAGTCATGCTGCCCGGCGAGCATCCGGAGCTCCAGTTGTGCAGAAACAGTAAGCCCATGTGCCGGCTTGGTTCAGCAACTGTGTTTCCGAAGGTGTGCCCCACACGACAAGACCCTGCTATGTAGCAGGAATTCGACCAGTCACGAACCCATACCGTGCCTAAATCGGATCGCGTCAACCACTAAAGCCCGGCGGCTCTTGGCCAGGCGCGTTCCCGATTTGCCCCGAACGAGGACCTTGCGGGACGCTCAACAGCAAGGTAGAGGAGAACGCAATCCTGCTCATGGTCGAACAAGGTTTGGAAGTGTGTCCCGAAGGCGGCATGCGCCGCAAGCTGCAGTGCGGCGGCGGTGCTTTTGGTAGCCGGCAGGTATCGTTCTGATTCGGATGGTTTGCAGGCTTATCCTCTGCAAGGAAATGTGCATAAAAATCTTGGGTTCACAGACATTTGTGTGCATTACTGGTGCCGACAGCAGCTATACCGTGCCAACGGCAAGGAACGAGGAAAGAGATCAGCGCGAAGTCGGTTCCACTCATGGGCAGGTGGCCCCACACCTCACGTGTAGAACTGCACATGAGCACAGCCGGAAACCCCCCCCTGTCGAGGCCGCAATTTTTCCTCCACTCCCCTTTTTTGCTGTCTCCGCGGTTCCTGTGCAGGTCGCCCCCAACCAAGGCCAGGTTACGTAGGCATGTCAGGTCATGTGGCTGGCAAGTGGAAGAGGGGGCCGATGGTTCGGCGAGAAGGTCAGTGAGGAGCGGAAGATCTCCGTCCACATTGGCTGCACCGGAAAGCGGTGCGGAAAGGAGGCCCCGTTTTGCCCGCGTGCAACGTCCGCTCTGGCCACGCCGCCGAGGCAAAACTCCAACATCTCCCATGCCATATCGCCGCGTCACGTGCGGGCGCATGAGGCGCCACGGCCGGCGGGAGCACGGTGTGCAGCGCGTGGTTGGTTCGCGGTGAGGCGCTCCTTGCGAGGAAAAGCTACACACACTGCACTGCAAATCAAGGAGCTGTAGGAGCTGGTGCAACAGTTCCTTCTCGGTCCTCATTCGCTGTGCCGGCCACGCTGCTACGAAGTGTGGGTGGTACATGGTACCTAACCTGAAACGGGGATGAAAGTATTATTTTGTTTTGCTCCTCATTTTTTCTTTTCGGCTTCTCTTCGCACCAATCTGGTGCGGACCTTGATGATACCTCGATCATTCTGGCCGCAAGCAGGATCACGAACAACGGGAATCTGCTAGTAGGAAGGTGCCACGCGTTTCCGAATTATCTACACCTTGCACGTTCCGAGGCGCACTTTGTGTAGCCCTGCTGGAAAGTCGTGCAGGAGTTCGCAAATGGCGCCCCTGCTTTTCGACCCGGGCGTACGTCCGGTCTTGCCATTCTGCGAGCTGTTGCTGATCCTGTTTCCGCCGGCTAAGGGTTTCTGGCATTTCTGATGACTCGCTCGGTTTCAGTTTCACTGGGGGTCTTCCTTCGGGAGTAGCGACGGTGTCGAGAAGCACGGAAGCGAACGGAACTACTTTCGACACTCTGGCTGAACCTGCCCATCCAGCCTGCACTGTGTCATCTGTGTCGCGACGTGCTTGGGGAAACGAACACTAGCGGGCAGCAACTACCACTGGCGATTCCATCTCCTCTATCGCGCACTCCCTGATGCAATCGGTGCAGGCGAAGTGGCGAACTGGTTTGGCGGCGCGATATGTGTCGACCACTACAAACATGGACGGCACACCAATCCGAACGATGATGCATCACACACGAACGAATTCACTTCGAGCATGTCGTCGAGGGTCGCCAGTCCCCTTTAAGCACCGCTCGCTCACGAACTTCCTTGTTGCACTCTCCGTCCAGTTCCCACGACCACGCAAGCACTGAAGTCATCTTCATCAAGTCAAGGAACGACCGGTGCGCACTCCCGATGCCATCGAAAAACGAAGGTAACGCCAACTGACTTGTGTAATGTTCCGGTTTGGCAGCCGCCTGCTGCTGCCCTGACTCTTGGCACTCCTGAACTCGTGACCGCCTTCTCTCGCAGGAGCACGATGAGCTGTTTTCACTGTTTTGTCTGTTTTTCCTTCACGCCTTTATAAAACAACTGCGAAGGGACAGGAGGTCCCAGTGCAAACTATGTAGGGACATAGTCGGCGCTCTGGGAGGAACCCATGTAACTCTGGCTCCGGCGCGTCGCCGAAGTCGGCGGGTCGGCGGCGGGGGGCAACTCAAACAGGGAGCCGGCAAACGTTCGCTCTGCGGCGACTGGCGGCGAGTCGGCTGGCGACATTCGCCCTCGTAAAGGCGGATTCGCGCGCGGTCCCGCACGGCAATGCTGACGCAAGGCAATGCTGAGGGCATCGTACAAGGCGCAAACGCGCTTCGGCAAGGCGACGATGTGGACTTCATCAAGGAAGGCGAACACGGCCTCACCCTCTCGGACCGTCTTCTTCCTGGCTCACATCATGCGCGCAGCCAGCGTCATCCCACACCATGCCTACACGCTCAGGGGAAAGTACAACTGCCGCGCGAAGTGAGGAGGGGGTGGAGCTCGTGTCGAGCCTGCAGGGCGCCGAACATCGCGCCAAGTGCAACATGGTCAAACCAGCCAACAGCATCAACAAACGGGACGGTGACGTGTGGGCATGCTTCGGTGGCAGCACGGAGCAGGCGACTGACGGCTTCGGTGCCGGTAAGGGTGCTGAGGCTGTAGTGATGTGGCATGCCCGCCTCATGGAACTGCGGCGCGAAGTGTTTGGCGAGCACACCGACGACGAGTGTGCGAAGCGTGCTGTTGGGTCTGCGCAACCAAGCGGCCGACTCAAAGGCCTTCGAAGATGACCGGGGGAAAGCTCAGCGCGCGGAGCTCGGCGAAGGTATCGTGCGTGCCGAACGCGAGCGGTGAATTCGGCAGTTGGGCAAGGGCCGCGGCGGAGACTACGGATGTGGCGCGCGGCGGGCCCGGGCGGCGTTGCTAGTCGAGCGGGTTGAGACTTGTTGATGTGGTGGCAATGACTTGAAACTGTATGCGAGCACTTTGTGCTGCCACGGTGTTGGGGGTTGGTTCCATGAGGTCTCCCTAAACTAAGCCGATCACCGCACATGTCTAAAGCCATGCGAGAAATCTGAAAGCCATGTTTGTTTGGTCTACCCCGCTTCCGAAGTCCATCATGCCATCGCGGCTGAAAAGTGCTATCATGGAATATATGTGTCCGCATGCAGGCCATCGTCCCGTGGAAGTTGCGCGATGCGCCCCGTAGAAGCTGTCGGCGCCAAAGAATATGATATGTGACAGTTCCTCGGTCCTTTCTCACTTCGAAGACAGGCCGTATACTTTCCCTGAATCCAAAACTCGATGCATGAAGCATTCAGCTCGCCGTGGCTCCAAACCAATCATGAGAGTGTCATCCGTATAGATCAAGTTCATTGACGAGTGCTGGTGGAAAATCATAAGCCAAGGTAGATTGGAACTCCCGGTCCCGAATGGCGTCTGTAAACAACACCGTCATCAAAATCGAAAACAGGAACGGAGAGAGCGGGGTCTGTTGGCGAAAGGCCAAAGCATTGAGGAGCTGTGAAAGTCCTGCCGCTGTAGCTTGCCCGGAGATGCCTACGAAATAAGATGGTAAACCACATCTCCCGAGCACGCCAAGCAAAGTGTCGGAGCGTCAGACGTCAGATCGAGCAAGCTCCGTGCTAGACATCGCATCAGCACTGCCGCGCTTGGTACGGAAAGCAAACTGCAGCAGGCGGTTGTTGCGCTCCTCTGCTCTGGCGTTCGGTATGGCAGCCGAGGGGCGATCATTTCCCGAATCTGCTTTGTTGAAAAATGCCGTCACTGAAGCTTCGTGCCAGGAAGATGGCAGTTTCGCATGCTCGCCGATGTTGTTGCAAAGCGTAGTGGCCCACCTGCATGTGGCCGACAGGCTGCAACACATAGCTCGACTCCTTTCTTTGCATGGTCAGGCTCCTTCTTTTTCGTCGCGTCGCAAACGTGAGGCTGCTACAACTCATCGGACCGTCGTTTGTCTATGAGATGAGCGCAGCCAAAAGTCAAGAGAGGCCCCATTGCAGTCAGGTTATGTCAGGTTCGTTTCAGCCGCCGGGGCGGGGGCCGCGTCGCGCGTTGTTCCTCTTCTTCTCTTCCTTCTCCCTCTGTGTCCCCGTCTCCGTTTTTTTGGGGGGGTCCCACCACCGGCAGCCTCTACTCGAGTGCCACGCTGCTGGCTCGGCAAGGGAGGCAGAGGGGGAGGAAGATCAGCAGGGGAGGCGTAGTGATAGCAGTAGGACTAGTAGTAGTCAGAAGTGACTCAGTAGTAGTCGCAGTAGCAAGAGCGCAAGAAGGGATTGGCTTCCAGGCTACAATCCCGGTGTCGTTCAAGACATCGTTCTGGAGTTTGGATCAGACACGAAGCGTTTTTTGTTTCATTCCGAATCCCAGGCGAGCTGCCGCCTCTGCGTAGTAACGTAGTATCACTTGCGCGGCTTCGACAGCTGAGCTGCCAGCTCCATGCTGTGCTGCATGTAGATGCCTGGAAACAAACTCTGATTCGACCTCCTCGCTTTGAAGCCATCCGTCTCAGAATGTTGACTAGATTTGATCAGCTACGCCTGCAATGCCCAACCTGCTATATACATGTGAAGTTTCTCAACTCCGCAGCCGGGGTGCGTCGCACGATCTGCTGCAGAGCATCTGGCGGAGTCACCTCTCCATCACCAGAAAATTGAAAAGGGTGCTGCTGCAGTGCACTCTCGAGCGCAAGATGAGAGAGGCGGAGACCCAGAGAGGATGTTTCTTCGACTTCCAGAACTTCGTCAGTAAGTCCATCAGATTCCACTCCAGCCTCCAGCCGAAGTGCGAGTTTAGAGGACTCAGAAGTGCGAAGAAGCCCGAAGAAGCCCTCAGGGCCCTCAGTGGCCTTTCAAAGTTCACCAGATCCCTGGCATCCTGCGAAAGGAGGGCAGCTCGGGCTGTGAAGGGCTTCAGGGCGGGCCCGTACATGCACCTTCTCGGTTTTTATCCGCGTGCACAGACTGAGCATCTCTCCCGTCTTGGAAGAGACTCGGAGCACCGAAGGACTCCCCGTTCTCACTTCAAAAGATGCGGAGACGCATTTTGCGTCTGCTCTCAGAAGGTCTCGGAAAGGTGGTCCTACGGGCCTGAAGAAGCGAGAACAGTCGAAGCAGTCGAAGGCCTTAGCCGCCCTGAGTCTGGCACATCACTGCGCCTGCTGAGGCCGAGGTCGCCGAAGCTGGGCAGCGAAGAAGGGGAGGGGGTGTGCGTGCTTGTCCGGTGGAGCTTTCTTCCCAGCTCTTCCCGGCCTTGTGCTGGCTGCGGAATTCGTCTTCAACCCTCATGGTATCACCTCCAGGCAGTTTCACGAAGCCTTCGCATGATGTGGCAAGTACACACCAAGTCATCGCTTCCAGCCGGTCGCTTGCTGAAGCCAAGTTGCGATAGTGCCGCCGGACCTCGGCCCATTGCAGAGGAACGTCTTTGAAGGAAGCGATCCCCCTTCTGGTTCCGGCCGAGGCACGGGGACCAGAGGCCGCACGGTGCAGCCGTCGATGTCGCTCGCATCCGTGGCAGAGCGGCCGGACGACCTCTCTCTTCGGGGCAGAGGCAGGGGCGGAGGCGCGCGGAGGCGCAGAGAGCTGCAAGCAGCGTTTGCCATGCCCGGGGCCTGTAGGGAGGCTGCGGGGGAACCTCGGAGGAGGCGAACCTGGCAGCCATGCATACATGCGACATGCAGCCCCGCGGCGAAGTCGCAGCTGCCATTTCTTGCTGGGCCGAGGGGCTGATAGCTCGTCGTGAGCAGATCCACAATGCACGTGGACCGCTTCCTGGGGCGGATCGTCCTCTGCAGAGAGAGGCGCGGACTTCGTCTCTCGGAGGGATCCTTTTGGGCCCTTTTCGAGCCCAGCGGCGGCTTCTTGGGCTGCGCGTAGTCGATGTCGGAGGTTCGCAGCGACAAGTCCTCTTCGAGAGCAGAGACTGAGAGATGGCTTGAGATGGCTTGAGCCCTCTCCTGCACTCGGCGTCGGAGCGGAGGGTAGACCGCCTTGGGGCCTCATCCGACAGAAACGAACCCTGAGCAAGAGAGAGGCCGCTCCTGTGTGGAGGTCCGGGGGGCTTACGCTTCGGGACTCTTAGCAGGCGCCCTTCAGCACGGCTTTGCGCTTGGATCCCTCTTCTTTGGGGGCGGCCGAGGGGCTGCTCCTGGGGATCGGCTCCGGCTCGGGCTTTGAAACCAGCTTCCAGGGGATGGGCATGCCTCCAAAAGCCAGGGGCTTCAGAGTGCCGCAGGCCAAAAGAGGGAAAACGGCTCTCCGCTCTCTTTATTCCAGAGATAAAAGATGCGCAACTTGCTTGCATGCACTCCGCGGTCGCCTGTGTGGCTCGTTGGATGCGACAACACGGGCTGAGCTCGTTCCAAGTCCTGCAGCTCGGAGAGAGTTACAGAGAAGCCAGACCGGCCCTCGCAGTGACAGCGCTGAGCTCAAGGCTTCCGTGACCAAGCAGCGGTCGTAGTCTTTCTTGAACAGCACCGGGCCTTGCAGGGCCGCGCGCGAAACCGCGTCCCAACCCTATACACTCCCAACTGTCCTGGTGGCACGTCCGACTTGTTGATCACATCCTCCGGTGTTTCGGAGTCAATGACGGCCAGCTACAATCGCGAAGAGCGCAGCCAAGGAGCGCGGCTCATGCACTCGTGCCTGGCGAGCACTCTGGCGTTTGCGTCCCCTGGGCGTGCAGGTGACGTGTGAGCGCCCAGTTCAAGCAGTGCCACGCAGTAAGCCCCCGGACGGGCATAGGGACAGTCCTTCAGCCGCTCCTGGAGCTCGGGATAGGAAGAGGAAGCAACTATCCTCCGAAGAAGGCTCTGCTTAGGTCTTAGGTCCTTCTCGGTCATCTCCGAGACCCGGGGCCGACCGCCGGCGGCCCCCAGCGTGGGGATCTCCTTCGGCGGGGTGTCTCCACCTCTGCCCCGCGCGCACGCGCACGTTCCAGTTTCTTTTCCAGAGGGCCGAGGCCGCCGCGGGACAAGCCTCCGAAGTAGACGCTGCCATGCTTGCCAGAGCCGGCCATGCTCCTTTGAGAGCCACGCGGGGAAAAGTGAAAGAAATGGAAGGTACGTCTCTCCGTCGCCTTCGTCGCTGGCGTCCTCGCGTGCCCGTGCCTTTTTGGTACCCATTCCCCAGGCTCGAGCCGAGGACTGCGGACTTGGGCCTAAAACAACCCTGCCGGAGACCTTCCCGCAAAAAAGGGGCAAAGGAGCGGCCTTGTAGCTCCGGAGCGTCTTCTTGCCGACCTGAGACGAGTGCTGAGCCCACCCTTCCAAGGAGGATCCGATAAGACCAACCGGCCTCTCCCTTGGAGACCTGCTGGGCCATCTTCTGCCTGCACTTGGCACTTGGAGAGCACTCGCAAGAGCCGCGAGGCCACCCCCAGCGGCGCCTGGACGCCTGGTCTGCCAGGAGCCATCGCATCCTCTTTAGGAAGGAAGCTCGCGGGTTCAGGAGTGTTTGGGGTCCGCGGTTTTGAACCGGCTTGGACGCCGGCATTGGGTGCTTGCTGCGAGCATTGCGGGACATGTAGTCGATGAAGATGCCGTTGGCGCCCTTGAAGCCGGCCTCTAAGCGAAGCAAAGGCGCGACTGCACCTCTGAAGCCTGGATTTGAGAAAGAGTTCAGAGCACTCCGCCTCCGGTCGGCCCTGGGCGGCCTCATCGCTCTCCTGCAAGGGCACACTTTCCTGCAAGAGGCCCAGCTACCAGGCTACAAGAAGGGCCGCCAGACCACCTCGTGCTCCTCCTTGCCGCCTTGGCCAGCGACCAGAAAGCGCCCCGCTCTTTGCACTACTCAAGGGAAGACTAGGACTCACTAGGAGGCTGCACCGCCCCGCTGCTTGCAGTCAAGGCTCTTATAGCCATGGTTTTACCATGAGGCTCCAAGCGGCCAAGCGGCGCCCGCAGCCCCACCCCTTAAGAGCAGGCACGAGACCCCTAAGGGGTTCGCGCGCTGCCGCTACGCCGCTACGCCTATATCCTAAACCCTGCGGCAATTTGTGGCCAAACTCGGCATGCTCTTCCATGGGCCGTGAGCTCGTGGCAAGCTGCGCTCTTTCCCAGCCGTGCTCTGCTCTCCATCCCCGGGCGGACCCGCGTTTTGGCGCCCGAGCCGAGCATGCGCGACAGTGGCGCCCGCTCTCCTCGTTAGGAGGCCGTCTGAGCTGCCTGACTTGGTACGCTGCAAAGCTTTTGGATGTACCTCATTCGAGAGCACACGAAGCGGCAGCAAGCTTCTAGCCAGCGTCGTCTCTTGCGCTTGCGCTTTGCAGCTCGCCTCTTCACCTGGCTTTCGTTCACCCGAAGCTTGAATCCCCGGACCTTGGCGGCGCGGCGACCCGAAGGCTTGCGAAGACGGAGCCGGTTTTGTTCTGGGGGAGGCACTTGGGAAAAGAGGAAGAAGACGTAGGCATTCAGTTGGTGACCTCGGGCACGTTACAAGTTGCCGTCACCACGGGAATCCATCTGGCTGGCCGGTGCCTACAGCTTCAGGCTCAAGTCACAGCAGGCTCAGGTCTCCCGGCAATTCTTGAAGGATCGCCAGCCGATCTCTTTGAACCTCAAAAGAGAAAGACAGACTCCCCACGAGCCAGAGCCGCTCTGCGACAGCTTAAAGCATCTCAGAAGAGCTTAGAATCAGAAGAGTCTCGGGGTCTCTGTCGTTATATCGGCCTAGCTTTACTCCACACTCCGCGCAACACAACAAAAAAAGCTGAGCCTCAGAGCTGCGTAAACATCGTGTGAACAGTGTTGTTCGGATCCATCGAGCACGCGCTGCCACGGTCCCCAAAAGCCTTTTGAAGCAAGAGTGCCGAATCGAGCTCCAACGGCCACAGCAGTGGCCGTGGCCGCTGCGAGCCGCCAGAAGGGGTCTGTCCTTCTGAGACTTGTAGGCAAAAAGGCACCTGCCTGTCCTCTCCTGTCTTGACCTCGCCTGACAGAGCCGGTTCCTTTCGATCCTTTTCTCTGCCGCACCCTGCGGTGTGCCGGGGCCACTCCTCTCGCGTCTGTTCGCCCTTGAGTTGCGGTTGCCTCCGTGCCGAGGGACGGCTGGACCTTGTGTTGCCTCAACATTCGGCTGTGTTTTGCAGCAACATTCAGTGTCAGCTTCTGAGCTTTAAACTTAAACTCAGATGCAAGATGCAAGATCACGTCCAAGTATACATCACACATCACGTATGTTGGCATTATCACTATCATGTTAATTGCTTCACTTGGTCTGATTTCCGCTGTTTGCTTCCTCTCTCTCCCTCCTTTGCAGAGTCTCGAGGTGACAGGTTTCGTCCTCGCTCCCTCCCTTCGCCTTCGTGCTCCTCGCCTCTCTTTTCCTTCGAACGTCGCTCTGGCTCGAAAGTCGGACAACAAACCGAAACAGGCAGGCAACTTAAAGATCATGTCAACCCAGCCAGGACAACGACAAAAGGAAGACGACACAAGAGAAGATCATCATCATCGTCATCGTCATCATGGTCATCCTCATCGTCCTTGTTGTCCTCATCACAGGCTAGGCTTGCACTCAGGGCTGAGGTTTGCTGTTGTGATGCTTCGGTATGCTTGGAAGATACGGTGCTCTTTGTCGCCGAGGGTGTGGCCAGTCGGCGAGTCGTATCGGTCGGTCCGAGTTGAAGGCGTGTGCGAGAAACGCCATGTAACCTCGAAAAGGTCCAAGCCGCTAAGGAAAAATGAACTGCAGCCTCTGGGGGGGTCCCTTTTTGAACGGCCGAGGCGCAGATCAGATTGAAAGCATCTCGGCAGCGCCTCAGTGCCGCCGTGCAGCAGCAAAGCTCCAGACATGGCAAAAAGAACCGCTCTTGGCACTCGGCTCACGCAGCTCCGGCTTTGCCTCCACCTGGCAGCTGAGCTCCTGGAAGCCACGGCCACCAGAAACACACTTCGGACTACGCCTTCGGACATATCTTTGGCCTCCAGGTACACCAGCGTTAACGCCAAATCCAAGGCCATGTCACAGTGGTGCACCTGCTGCAAGGTCTGCCGACTGCTGACAATGCAACGACAATACGAAGGATGCTTTGCTTCAACCATCTTCAACCACAACGATTGAACGCAGCGATGACTCACGGCATTGAGCCCGCAGAGAGGCGTGGTCATCAACACGCGAGCCATGGCTGCCTGGTAGCGGTAGAGGATATACGCCAGCGTGACGCTGATGAGGCGGTGGTCGTGCCTGCAAGGAGACAACAGCCAGGGTTCGGAGGTCAACAGCTGTAGCGGCCTGTATGCGAAGATCTCAAAGATCCCGAGCTTTGAGACGAGCTCATGAAAGTTGTAGGCAAGCAGAGCGCACTCGTTTGAGTACGTGTACCTGACGAGAGCCGCGATGCCCCGCAGACAGCGTGGAGGGTCTGCCCCGGTGCACTTGACGAAGAAGGCGTAGTTGCTCATCGGGACTTCTGCCTGCACCAGCGACGGGGGGGAATTCGATGGGGTGATGGTGCTCTTGAGCCCTTATACGAGTACCAGCTCCGGGACGTCGGGAGACCTCCCCGGGCCGGGAAGAGCTCGAAGAAGCCTCCGCGCTCAAAGCAGCCACCATCTTTTCTTTCAGAATGCTTTTGGGGGTAAACAAACCCAGCCTGTCTCTTGGCGTCCACTTGAGGATCCGCCTGAGGATGAGGGCGGAGAAAGCACGAGACGCTAGGAGTTGCTGTGTTCAGAGGCTGCCTTTGGCATGTCTTTCGGCTCGCTCTTTGCCGGCATGATGATGGCAAAGGGGAAGGATCCACATCAGCAGGAGCACGCGGTCTCTACAGACTAGGGTAACAGGATTGGAGGTTGATCTTCTACGAAATTGGACTAAGTCAACGGCGCCACCTGGCTCCGACTCTTGCTTTCAATGTGGCTGCTGGTGGAGAGCATATGAGTGTTGCGTCGGAATGTCGTTGAGTCATCTCTGCTTCAAGTCAGTCTTGATGCTGCGCCAGACCCAGACTGGCCCTCATGCTCCACTTAGTCATGACAGGCCGGCGGAGCACTGCTCTTGGGATCTTGGGTGACAGCCTGCTGCATGCAAGAATCAGTATTTTGCGCAGCCGCTCGACATGCTGCGCCCTTCTCAGATGGTTCGCCCCCCGCACGCCTCAGTGTCAAGGAACCTCCCTGAAAGACCGTTTCGTTACGTAGCACAGGGCACTGCGTTCGAAATTTTAAAACCATGGACGCATTCCTATCTTCCAGCAGTGCTGCGGGGCCGGGCCCCTTGGCTTCTTGGAAGGATCCGTCAGGCTCCCAATCATCAGACTTTCCGCTGAGATCGAGACTGATTGGCGCCTAGGGCCTCTCTCGGTGTGAGGTACGTCGGAGCCTGGAAGCGGTCTCCAAAGACACAGCTAAGGCACAGCGCAAAGCTCAACTCTCTCGCCTCTCTCGCCCTCTGTGCCCCTGCCGCAAGGAGCCGCTTCCTTTTCCCTTTTTTTTAAACGCTGTACAGGCAGGGCTCAGGCGCCTCGGATTTCAGCTCCAGAGCGGCTGCGGCTCACCGAAGCCCAAGGAATCGAAGAATGCGAACTCTGAGAGCTCTTGGGCTCAGGTGGGCTCAGAGGGGAAGTGTGGGGTTAGGGAACCCGCGGCATCCTGGCTTCTCAAGCAGCAGTCGCGCATGGCGGCTGTCGAATTCTCAGGGCAGTGGCATGGCGTTGACGGCCTAGTCAGGCTTGCTCCCTACATCAGGCTCACCAGTCCCTCCAGCATCGCCCATCTCCTTGGAAATCTTCGCTGCCTGAGATGCCCGGGCCAGAGCGATCTGAAACAGCCAACATGGCCACCAAAGGACTGCTCTCCAGCATGTATGCGTGTGTGTGTCTGTGTGTGGCTGAAAATTCCGTCCTGGGTCATGAGAGGGATGAGATGCGGTTCAAAGTCACTCCGGGCAGTGTCGCCTCCTCTGATGCAAGACCTGTAAAGAAATCATTCTAAACAACCAAGAGTACAGTGCTGGATGTATGTCGAACCCCCGCTGTCTGCTGCCCATATGTAACCAAGCTGAACGAGTCCGGCCACTGGCGCTGCGAGCAAACTGCTTTGCTCTTCTGGGCCCCGCTCAGTTGCTCCACGGTGCCCAAAGCTACACAAAACCAAGCGACCAACCAACGCAATATACCGCAATAACGTGCGCTGAAAAAGATGGGTGTGACCGTGTACATAGCATTGTGACGACCTGCCTGTCTGCCTATCCGTCTTTCTACTATCGACTTATCTATCTGTCTACCTGTCGATGTGTTTTCTTTTCTTTTCTATCTATCTATCTATCTATCCATGTCATGTATCTATGTATCTATCTGTCTACCCAGCTAGCTAACTTATCCAAGCTAATCTATATCCATCTATCTATCCGACTGGCTAGATATGTGTGCATTTTCCGGAACTGCACAGTATAAAACAAACTGATGGACGCCGTCGACGCAACGAACGCGATCAATTGCTTGCTGCAGGTGTCCGTTCATTTTGCGGGTGCAACAAATGTGAGACTGGGGCGAGGGAAAAGAAGGGGCACTTCTTTCAGATGCTTTAGTGAACAAGGTGGTGATGTGGAATTGCATCCTATTGCCAAAGTCGGCGAAGCCGGGTCGCATTGCGATCTTGCTCAGCGAAAAAGATGTCGAAGGCAGCATTGATCTTCTTTTCGGTCTGCGTGTCTTCTGGAGGAACCTCGTCCACCCCCCAAGAGGGCTTCGATGTTCGACGCCCACTTTTCTCCGTGCTCCTTGAGGCCTGGCGAGTAGACAAGAAGAGCTGCGGTGGGGAACTCGACAGGTAGAATCGGTATAACGGATAACCATCTGCTTGTGATTGTGATTCTTGACTAGGACCCGCCTGGGGCAGCGCGGTCTGCGGCACAGCCGAAAGCTCCGAGCATTCCTCGGAGGCCCAGACTGGGTCTACTGCGAACACCCCGACATGGCCAGAACTCCTAAGGTCCTACGGTATCCTAAAGTCCTAACTCCGCATCAAGCAGGCGAAAGGGATTGCTCCCTGCTGCCGCGGCTGCCGTGGCTTCCGGCTCCGCAATGCCGGCCTCTTGGTTGAACCTCGGCCGATAGGGTCGCACCTGGCCAGGCTTCTTCTTCTCCCGCTCGTACTTATCCTGGGCCCACTGATTGCTTGTGTTGGTGTGTTGGTGTTGGTGTTGCCGATGTGTTTTGTCTGCTCTTGTGGTTGTTGTTGTTGTTGTTGCGGTTGCTGTTACCGCCGCCGCCGCCGCTGCTGCTGCTGCTTCTGCTGGCGTCGTTGTCGTTGTCGTCGTTGTTGATGGTGGTGGTAGTGTTGTTGTTGTAGTTGCTCTTGTTATCGATCTTGCTCTTGCTCTTGTGGTTGCTGTCGTTGTTGTTGTTGTTGTCGTTCATGTTCTTGTTATTGTTTTTGTTATGATTCCTTTTGCTGCTGTTGTTGTAGTTGTTGCTGCTGCTGCTGTATTGCTCTTGCTGTTGTAATTGTTCTGGTTATGTTTATTGTTCCTGTTGTTAGTCTTGTTGCTGGTGTTGCTGTCGTCGTCGTTGTTGTCGTTGTGACGTGCTGATGATGCTGCTGGTGGTGATGATGGCGGTGGTGGTGGTAATGATGACGATACCGGTGATGATGGTGCTGGGTGATCAAGGAGGATGAGGATCAGGAAGGGGGACACAGGATGAGGATAATTAAGGAGGATGATCAGGACACTCATGACCATATTACGACAACCACAATCCTGACAACAGCCCACGGGGGCAAAGGCAACACCAAGGCACTACCAGCAGCAGCAGCAGCAGCAGCAGCAGCACCACCACCACCACCACCACCACCACCACCACCACCGCCACCGCCACAGCCACCACCAACGCCACCGCCTTCACCGCCGCCGCCGCCACCACCACTATCAATACCACCACTGGCTAACAACAGCACGAAACACGAAACCATTTAGCATGGCGAGCAAGAACACTGTCTCCGTCACCGGCAACAGTCAACAACACCATGATAAAGTGCATGACCACAGCTGTTGCATAAAGGTGGCCAGCTCGCACAGCTGGAATTGAACCTCAGCATCTTCACATCTCAACAGATCTGGCTGAGGCTTCAGACCCCCAACATCTTTGCAGGGAAAGGCACGTCATGGAGCTCGAGCTGGAAGACGGGGCGACCCTCCAGGGAACCGTGCCAGTACTTGTCCCTCTCCCCGAAGACCTGTCGAAGCTCGCGGAGGAACCTGAGAACCAGCTGACTCAGCCGACGTCGAGAAGGGCTTCGCTCTCGTGAGATCTGACAATGCGCTGCTGCTACTTCTACCAGCAGCTGCAAGTACCATGTCCCACCCAGCCACCCACACCCGCACTCAGGAAGAAGGACAGACACACAGGCAGACGCACAAGCACGCATTCCTCCGACACACCATAACGACCAAAGAGGGAAAGAGAAGCTGTCAAGCCAGGGGCTGGTGAGCAACACGGTCATCGTCACAGTAGGCGTTCCAGTTCACCTCAGGTGGCAGACGCAGAGTGCCCCTGCGAGATTCAGCTTGCAACTAACAGCAACTAACAGCAACCATAGCACCTTCTAGAGATCTTGGCCAAGATGCCCTTCGACCATGCAAGCGGTTCAAGCCCCTGCGGGCTCCAGGGCCCACGGCGCACCAGCCTAGGTCTCCGGCCGCTTTTTGCGCGGGTTCACGGCAGATGGATCCGCCTCTTAGACCGCGGCTGTTCAGGTCCACGCAGCTGCTCACCCACCGGGAGTGATGAGAGCTCCAGAACTCGAAGAGAGGCGTGTGGAGCAGGTCCTGCTGCGTTGCTTGCCTCTCCGTGCTGAGCAGCAATCAGCAAAAGGGGACGGTTGCGAGCTTGAAGAGAAAGAGCTCTGCGTGCGCACGCGTCTGTACGGCACAGATGTGTAGCCCGGATGCAGGGCCACGTTTCCAATTCAACAATGTTCATGATGCCAGTCCCAATGTTGCATCTCGGAGCTCATGGCGGCCAGAAACTTGCAAGCCACTCACGGTCCTGGACCAACTCCTTCGCCAGGAAGCCGGTGCCGCCGTAGCCGGTGACTTTCATCACACACCTAACTTAAGGGTCGCTTTGTGAAGGCCGCAGGAGGACCGAGGGCGGGCCCAGGAGAGACCTAAAGCTTTTGGAGCTCGGCTTCCGACTGGGTCACGCTCCTCCAGGAGTTCGTGGTGAGCGCCACTTCGACCTGATGATCGCCAGTTTGCGCCAGTGGCCTATAGCCCCATGGGACTTCCCGCCGTTGAGGCGCCGGCGATCTCATCGCAAGCCTGCCACAAACCTGCCTTGGCCCAATGCCCAAGGCATCCCAAGGCCCCTCCCGCATCTCGCTGAGACGCTGAATCGCAGGTTCCGTGACACCTATCTCAGCTATCTCTCTCCAAGTAGTCACCCTCGGCCCTAGTCGCAGTTTCTCTCCAGCAAGGCAAGGAGATCACGCCCATGCCCAAGCCACAACCGAAAAAACCATACAAAAATACCGAACCAAGCCCCTGCGCGCTCCAACACATAGAACAGACCAGGACTGTGTAGATACAGAAGAAGTTTGCCCGATTCTCCAGAAAACACGTGCAGTAGCTGCGGGGCAGAGGGCTGGGCGCGGAGGCTAGGCCCGATGGGTGGGATGGAGGGTGGGTAGAATAGACTGGGCGTCGCCTCCCCAAGAACAGCCTTCCGTACACACCCGGCGGCCCGGAGTGTAGAATGCTGTTGTGATTGGGCGGGGGTGGCTCATTTCCCCCGATGATCTGCAGGTCAGGTTGCTGCTTTTTTCTGGGCTTCCCGGAGCCCGGAACCCCGTCCCCAGCGCAGAGCCACAGACTGGAGGGCCACTTGGGCCATTTATGGGCCGCACAGTAGCATGAACTTAGTGATGGCCCATGTTGTTCCAAAGCCATCTCTCAACTGCTGAATGCAAGCTACGCAAGCTCGTGCGCTCTGAGTCTGGTGCGAGACTTGCGCACGTCCTGCTGTACAAGCGATGAACCTGAGGCGGATACTCCCAGATGCTACGCATGTCCCTTTGATGCACGCAAGAAAAGACCCACACGGATCCGTGCAGTGCAAAATGTCTCTCCTTACTTTCACGCTCTCCACTTGCGACGGATCCGGCAGGGCCCTGCTGTTACGCTTGGGACCTCTAGGCTTGGTCAGGGCTTGGAATCGGCGCCGAGGCTCTTCGACCGCTCCGCCACGGAAACGTGCTCTCACCTCGTCGTAGTGGTTGCTGCGGCTGGGGTCCTAGGCTGGGACAGCTCGGGAGTCCCTGCCTAGGAAGCCCCCGAAACCCCTTTCTTGCACTTCTCCCCAACATCCGCACCTAGGAGTAGCGGGGCCCAAGCGAGCCCAGCACCCGTTTCGCTCCCTCACAGACGAGGTGCATAGGCATCGGTATAATTGAAGTGGCCCATCTGCCACCTCTGCATGGCGGCTGCCACGACCTGAGGACAAATCCCCGAGCAAGGGCCGGAGAGATGGAGTCATCTGAGGCGCAGGCCGCATCTTGCTGCACCTTGCCCCAGCCCTTGTTGGTCAAGAAGCCGACGGACTTGGCAAAGGAGTCGGTGCCGAAGGCTCGCCACAGCGCAAAGTTGAAGACCTGAGGGACACACAAAGCTTCGAGCCCCAGGGTGCGTACAGACTGCTTCCTAAGCTCCGCCTCTTCGAAATCAAAATTATTATAGTCATGTGTTGGCCCACGTAGATGACTGAAGTCAGAGCCCCGACACCAGCCACCGCGCCGACAAGCGAAGATTGAAATCCCAAGAGCTCATGGGAGTCCTCCGCAGCATTTTAAGCTCCGGGTGCTCGTCCTCGGGTCCAGTGTGCAGAACATGATGGGAACACAGGAAGTGAGTTTAGGGCCTATAATTGCTGTACTATACCAGGCTTATATTTCGTTTGTTCAGAGTGTGGATGTCTGCACAGTGCAGACAGAGCTCAACATATCGGTTGCAAATCTTCCGCATCACGCGCGTGGTGCGGTCATCCTCCCGCTTGACGTTCGTCAGCCGAATCCGCGCCATGACGGTGTCGTGAGTCCATTGCTGCAGGGCGGTGGACACTTGAGGCAACTTGAGGCATTGGCATGTGCACAAGGGAAGATCTACTTATCTACTTCCTTCTTGGGCTCCGCCTGCAAATCGCGGACGCGTCTAAGTCTACACAGAGTCTACGCTTCCTTCAACGGGAGACCCCGGGGAGCTGGGCTGACCTGGGGCCGGGGAGATAAAACGGCAACCAGCTCTGAATGCGCGCGGGCCCCTTCCGCCTCGGGCGGAAGCCGCAGCAGCTCACGCCGGCGTCGCAAGCCCTCGCGCCGCCACATGAAGGCATAGAACTCCATCACGTCCACTGCCTCCAAAGACAGTTCGAAAGATCTCAAAGAACGTCAGCCCACTCTTACAAGAAGCCCGGCCGTTCCCTTAAAAGGCTTCCTTTAAGGGTTCCTGTTCCCCTTCATGGAGCTCTCTCTTTTTCGCCTCCCGGGCCTGCTTCAGAGGCTTCGCCGCCTCCAAAGGCTCCACGTCGCTCCGGCGCTTCCAGCGACACGCCCTCCAGGGCCGGCCGGGCCTGCAGGATGCCGCCTCAAGCAGAGTCGCAGAGTCGCAGGGGCGGAACCGAAGACCCTTTCCGATCCCCATGTTCCGCTTTTGTGGGGGCACAGTAAGGGACTATTTTCTGCGGGTTCTGTGCGGCTTTACGCCCCTTGGGTTTCCTTTCTGCAGCTTGCAGAAGCAATGACAGTGATCGCCGTCATGCCAGCAATGTGCAGCAGTTGTGCCACAGTACCGGAACTCGATGCCGTATACTATAGCTGTATAAGCACTGCGTACCTTTCCATGCCGGGCATGCCATGACGAAGGCCTGCACTAACCGAAACACGAACATCCTACACCAAAACACTGCGAAAACGTCCATAAGATTGCCCTGTGCGAACAAAAAATATGAGTTCTAGAGCAGCACGTGCTGCAACTCGACATTACGTAGGCGGACCTCCTTGCACCATTCTACCGCTTTTTGATTTGTCAGAAAGCCAGTGCAGTCGCCCACGAATCGCAGTACACACAAAACGGACACTGCCGACGAAGCAAATACGTTGTATCTCGGCAGCACGACATAGCACGACGACAGCCCTGCGCTTGAATTGCCCCACCTGGAAGGCCGAGTGGAGACCACAGTGTGCTACATCTCCGTGATCAAGCCGTCTTTTCTTTGGACGGCGAATCTCTGCTTCCTCGGCAGCCTCACCTTGGCTGTGTTCGGAGCACGTTCTCTCTTGCGACTCTGCTGGCCGTCCAAGCTGCCGTCAAGCTCAGGGCAAGCCGCGGCTAGGAAGGCGGGAGAAACCATGGTTCCATCGCGTCGTGAAAGCGCGGCTCAAGCTGAGCACTGCCAGGTAGCGGAAAGGGCTCAAGGGCCGATGCACAGCTGGAGCCAATAGCCACACCAGAGGCAAAGCTAAGCAGGTAGCAGAACCCTTCGTAGCAACTTCCACTTCAGGGCATGCCTGAGCCTCCTTCAGAAGGTAAGCGCTGCAAACCCCCGTACGTTGGTGTGCAAACTTGCCCCAAGCCGTGTCAACCTAGTAAATGCTGCGCATCTACACCTAAGCCTCAACCCCAGGAAACCGAACATGCCCCAGCCTCGATGATCCACTTTCTCCAGGCAGCGCTGGAAGTTGTGAGGCAGTGCTAGTGGGACTTGCTGTGGTGGGGGGTGGAGCTGGTGCTGATGCGCAATATCCCCAGGCGAGACGACCGTGTGAACTGGGATGGCGAGGAGGAAAATTTGTGACCCAGTGCTGCTTGGTGTTTTCTGCAGGTGGCTGCAAGTGAAGGTCGCACTGCTGCTGCCACACGGCATGGTGCAACTAGTGTGTTTTGGACAATCTGGTCAGTGCGCAGTGCCAATAGTTCGGTTGCCAGTGACATGAATTCGTCATGCCGAGTTTGACTTTGCAAGGCAGCTGTTGAAAAAGGCGCTGTTTGAACAAGGCAGACCATGCCGCCCAGCACTGCCATCTGACAGTTGCGACGTGCTGGTCGCACCGAAGTGTTTCATTGGCTCGAGCCTCGGGCATTGGTGCGGCCTTTAGAAATAGCTGCGGGGCGTGGAACCATGACCATTAGGGTTGATTGTCATTTTGGCATGCATTCGCTCGGGCACAAACCAGTTGACACACTCAGGCCTCATGTCGTTGCTGCTTCTTGCCGCGTTGGAGGGCGCCAACTAGTCATCTGTGGTTGAGGCAATCGCCCGAAAGAAGGCATTCGCAACAGAGCTCCGAAAGGACCTGCAGCAAAGGAAAGAACAATTCATTGAACTCTTTGTGCTTTCCTCAGTGGCCTTGCTGTGCTTACATTCGAGCATGCAAAGCATCCTGATCATGCACCACTTCGAGGCGAGCTCCCGCTTCAATGAACTGGTCCTCACAGGTGGTGACTCCGCTATCTCGGGATCAACTTATGTGATACCTCGCCTCGCGCTCATTGGCTTTGGCGCACGCAAGTTGACAACCGACATACAACAGGGAAACTCAACAGCGACGACGACCGTGACGATGACGACGACGAAGCCGCCGCCGCCGACGACGACATGATAATACATCTCGTAACACGTGCACCGAGAGCAAGAATAACAACAACACTGCCAACGGGAGGTCAGAAAACTAGGCTGGGAATGCAGCCACAAGAGCAGCCCACCATGCGTAAAAGATCGTACAAAACACTCTGACTCCTTGCGGCACATGACACAGACTGTGCAGGCCTCAGCCTCGCAGGGGCTGCAGCAGAAGTCCGTGACATCAACGCATGTGCAAAGATTGGCATCTTGGCAGGACGGCAGGAGTGAGGCTATACCTGCTTCGGGTTTAGGGCCAAAGTTTAGGGGCAGCATGCTTTGATGTTCTAGACAATTTCAATGGGAGCCCGTTCTTTTGTCCTGCATTCCGTAATTTCAGGCGCCCTGCTTGCTGAACGACATGCTCAAAAACTGGTACTTGCTACTTTCGCTGGAGGCAACCCAGCCACCCCACGGAAAGACAACATATTCTTTCAAACATGTTGAAGATGGTTAAGCTTGAACGAAAACTCCAAAGGAGTCTAGCCCACCACTGTTGTTCGGCCGGGTCGCAGAGCCGTCTACTAGCGCTGTGGATGCTGTCTCCAACATCTGCGGTAGTCGTCATGACGGACAACGTTGGAGCAAAACTGCTGAGGAAGGCGGATGAAACGAACACTTTAAGAAAGCTGGACTGCAAAGTTCCAACAAAAGCACTAGCTAGGGGCCTTTTTTTCGGCCACTATATCATGCTTCCACAAGTCTCATTGTTCCCGGATTTGTTGCATCATGCCAAGAGTTTTATTAGGTGTGGGAGCGACAGCTGGTGTTCAGTACGCTTCTTTCGCAATTGAGTCAAGAGGCCCTGTGGTTCGTAATGTGCAATCAGCAACTGAACAAAACTAGCCTGCTGAGAGGCGGTGGAGGCACGCACGGGCTGTCGTGTGAGCTTGATTTTCCTGAAATCAGTACCTAAAGTCACGCCGCTCTACATGCTTAAGCAGGCGAGCCGCAACCTTGCACTTTGCATTTTTTCAAGCACTAAAGCACGCATTCATCATCAATCTCTGTCGTTCAGCAAAGGGGTGTGTCTGGAGCGTATGGCGTGTTGCAGGCCTTGCCCATCGACTTTGGCACAGCAATGCCCATTTTCTGGTGGAGGCCTTTTTGGCAGCGTTTGCAGCAGAAGCTCACAGATAATACCGCCAACTGCAGCTAGTCTGCCTAGTTTGATTGGAGTCTAGGCTCCTTGTTCCTTTTGCGCCGTCCTCAGAATTTCTGTAGCCACATCATGTCGGTGAACCGCCCGGCACTCTGCTGCAGCGACTGGTGGCCCCCGTGCTGACTCAGCATGTGGTCCGGAGTCGACTCGACCAGCAAGCTAAGTGCACACGAAGCTGTCGGCCACAGCTGCGAATGTCTTGACCAACTTCACATTCGAGCAGGAAAGCTGAGGTCGTGGACTTGCTACGCAACTGTGCAGATTGTGTTTTGCCACATCATACGCAGCCTGCGCCAAATCCAAAGCCGTTCGGCACCGTGCTGAACCACCGACCGCCTCCGCCTTTGAACTTGTCGGGGTGAGGATCCGCATCAGTGCACGCTTGTCGGGTTCAAGGTCCCGTTCTCGAAGGCCCACCTCGCTGCCGAATCTCGGAAGCAGATCAGCGCAAGGCAGGCAAGGTTCTTTAAGGCTTATAAGGTTTATAATATACATAGGAGGACAAGGAGCAGCCTTGGCAACCTCCTCGGTCAAGGTGGATCTTTGGCATGAAGCACAGACCTCCGTGAACACACGTGCCATTTGACATGTTCAACTACCAAAGGTCTGTGGATCTACCGTGTTATGCTTGCTATATTCGGAATCCTACGCAAGTGTCATTTTCTGTTTCTTGAAGCTTTGCTGGGGAAGCATCACCCGAACCCTTTACGAACACTATGCACTCAAGCCAAGCTTCCAGGCCCAGGGTTTTTAGTTTGCAGCCACGATCTCATGCTCTTCCTTGTGGCCTTGCGCCTCAGCGTAGGTTGAAAGCACCCGAAAGACCCCAAGACCAGTCAAAGTGAAAGTCTATCTCATGTTGGTGGCCGCTGAGGCCCCTGCGCAGCAGCAGAAGTCGCAGGCCTTGCCCGCAGCTTTGCATGCTCGAATGTAAGCACAGCAAGGCCACTGAGGAAGGCACGAAGAGTTCAAGGAATTGTTCTTTCCTTTGCTGCAGGTCCTTGCGGAGCTCTGTTGCGAATGCCTTCTTTCGGGCGATTGCCTCAACCACAGATGACTAGTTGGCGCCCTCCAACGCGGCAAGAAGCAGCAACGACATGAGGCCTGAGTGTGTCAACTGGTTTGTGCCCGAGCGAATGCATGCCAAAATGACAATCAATCAACCCTAATGGTCATGGTTCCACGTCCCGCAGCTATTTCTAAAGGCCGAGCAAAAACCACCGACAATTGAACCTAAACCCTTCGAACGCTCCTCGCTTTCAAGCGCCCGGAGGCTGGATGAAATCCTCCTCGCTTTCAAGCGCCGGGAGGCTGGATGTTATCCAAGATGCACAAAACCCTAAACGATCAAAAACCTCAAGAAGCCTTCACACTGTACACCTGCTGCCCATTGTGATGTGGTCCACGGCCAGCCTGGAATGGAGGCAAGCATCACCCTCTTGCTTATGGTTTGCTGCGGGTATCTGCACGCCTGCAAGAGGTTGGGCAGAGCGATAGCCTTCCATAGAGGCAGCAGTAAACCGAAACGAGTCTCCTGCAGAACGGCTAACGAGGCCTGTCCCGTGCTCGGGTTCATAATCTGAAACGTGCGACGAGCATTGGGCCTTGAGTGATGCGAATTCGAATCTCATCTGTATGATGTCAGACTGGGATCCGTGCGGCGCGAAATACCATTCCTTGGTATTTATGGTTTGGCCGCCTTGGCAAAGTGCGCAGATAGTGCTTTTGCTTTCCTGTCAGGCCTCGATCCTTGGCACAGAGCTGCCAATGCCCGAGGCTCGAGCCAATGAAACACTTCGGTGCGACCAGCACGTCGCAACTGTCAGATGGCAGTGCTGGGCGGCATGGTCTGCAAGTTGAAGTTTTACAGCCTTGTTCAAACAGCGCCTTTTTCAACAGCTGCCTTGCAAAGTCAAACTCGGCATGACGACTTGGATGCTCCAAACCAAGGCTTCTTTTGCGAGGCCGCGCGCTGTCTTGAAGACTCCCCCGTTCACGTGCGGGGCACTCACAGACCCAAGAGCCCAAGAGAGCTGAATGGGGTCTTCTGTACTTTGGGGTCTCAGGTTTATGCCACTTCGCCACCTCACGAAGTCACCAGGTGGCTCGGACCTCCGCCGCGGAGCTCACAACAGCCACAGACCGAGAAACGGGGCGGCCTTGCTCAAAGGCCTCTGCATTGCACATCTGCGCATCGAGGATGTCCACGTTCAGGAGTCGAGGATGATTTTGAACTGAGCAGCCAGCTGTGTGTTTGAAGTTCAGGCAAGGAAAAACACAACCTCTCAATGAGGACGGAACGAAGAGGGTCATCGGATCGAGGGTGAACTCGCCTGAGTACCTGCGGAGCTTTCTCAAGCAGCTTCGTTTTGGGCAAAGGCTGCGCGCACCAGAGTCCATAGGCAAAGATGCCAGGGACCATGCTGTAATGAAAGACGGCCTAGGCAGCATCCACAGCTGGAGCAGACGCTCCGATCGAAGTTCTCAGAATCCTGCATGTCCCCAGGCGTTCCATGCCTCAACGTTTTTTCGGTGGCTTACAGCTGTGCCAATGCTGCATGTTGGGCCCTGAGGTGGCCTGCGCTGCACGCCCATAGGCCACGGCTGCTTTCACTTGCAACTTCTTCTTCACCTCTGCGTTACAAAAGAGATGGGGATCTGTGGGACTCGCTGCCCGAGCCAAGCCTCTGGATCCATTGCCAAAAAGGCACTCCGCCCACACAAACGTCGAAACAAAACTGCAAGCTTGAGCCACAAAGAGGAAACAAAAACTGACAGTGGTCAGAGCAGGTGCCCACTCCCACATCTCTCGCCTCGCCTCGAGCTCTCCGCTCTTTTTTTCCTATCAGCCCTCCAAGAGTTGAGGGGTCAAGAGAAACTCCGGCACGTAGCTCACGAGCCTCAGGGCCATGGCCGAAGACGGAGACGGAGAAGGAACCCAAAAACTCAGACTCCGGCAAACGCAGGAAAGGCGGAGACCTGCAACAAGGGAGCAGAAAAAAGGGACCTTGCAGGGGCCTTATGGAAGAACGATGAACATCGTCGTCATCATGTTCTCACCGAGACAACCCCCTAAAACAAGCTTCCTAGCACAACCTTCCAGACTCCCACGCGCTGTGCCTGGACAGCGTGGCAACGACCATGCCAGATGCACCTGGCGAACACGAGAAAGCACCAGAGCCATCTGCTGGCAATTGATGAAAGACGTCGTGGTTGCATATGATTGCCAGACTTGCTGATTGTTGCGTCTGTGGTGTCTTCTTGTTCAGGCTGATGGTCCCGCCTAGCCACCACAAGACTGACCCGCTTGCCAGGGCTTTCGCGATCACTTCCAGCAGGAAGAGTGAGAACCTACAGCCACGGAGAGAGTGGGCCCGGGCGGACACGGATATATATGGGGCTCCAAGGGGGTCCTGGACCGGGGCGCCGGCATCAGCTGCCAGAGCAGCTCCGTGAAGGAGGACTGCGACAGCTGCCTTCTGTTATTGTGCTTCGGCTTAGCGGCTTAGCGGCTTAGTATGTCTCAGTCTCTAAAGGCCTGACGAAGCGCTGCCGCACGCCCTGGCAAAACGAAAGGTCGGCCCCCGATCGGAGAGCAGAGACTTGGGCTTCTCTTCCGCCTCGCTGCAGTCTGGCAAGGAGCGGATCTCCAAAGCTTCCACCCAGTTCAGGCTGTCCTCGTAGGCCTCAAAGCAGAGCGTCTCCCATGTAAGTGGGCATCTTGTGGCTTCCCCCCCAAAGCTCCCGACGATCTGGGGGTAGAGGCCCTTGAAGGAGGAGAGGCTGAGCCGGAGTGGTGCCAGGCGATGGGTGTCTAAGTCCTGCCCAGCAGGGCGCATCAGGGAGCAAGAAAGAAAGGCGGCCTCGCCCGTCCATGAGGAAGGCCGAGGAACCAGCGAGGGCTCTCTCCACCTCGCAGAGGCGCGCGTCTTCAGACAAAGGGCCAGGAAGGCGCGCTTGTCTCAGCTTTGATCGGACGGGCCGAGCCTGCGGAAACTTCGGAGCGAAGCCTCGGTGCCGAGGGCTTTGGACGTCTTTCGGCTGCGGCCTTTTTTTTGCATCCGAGTCACAGGAGGCCACGGAGGGCTCCAGGCCCCTTGGAAACACGCCCCGAATTGCGCAGCAGCCGAGATTCCGGCTCCGGCCCCCAAAAGACTCTCAGCCGCTTCTCTCAGGTTTCTGCGAGGAGTGCCGCAGCAGCCGGAGGATTGGAATCACGAAATTGTCCTGTGCAACTCATCTGCGGACAAATCTGACGGCCTCTCAAACTCCCCCCCATGGCTCAGCTCGCTCAGCTCGCTCTTGCGCACCTCATCCTCGGCGACCTCCCCGCCGCTTTCTCGAATCTGTGCCACCTCTCCCTGGTACCTGCGCAGACCGCGGGGAGGAGAGCCCGTCTCGCGCGTCTCCACAAGAGCGAGAGGCTTTCGGCCGGCGCACGTGGCCCGGGACTCTTGCAGGTCGCGGGCCTCGAAGCAGCGAGAAAGGCGAGAATCGAGAGCAGAGAGGAGCGAAGCGAGCAGAGCTGCGCAGAGCTGCGCGCGGCCAGCGGAGGCGCTGAGCCGCTGGCCGCTCGCGCCAAGGCGGCGGTCGGGGAATCCAAAAGCACCAGGCAGTAGACCTCTGAGCACGAAAGGGAGGCTGCGACTGCCGGCCCGGCCCCGACTCAGGCCAGGAGAGAACAGAATTGGTGGCGTCAGAATTCTGAACAGGACCGACCGCTGGCTTGCAGATTCTAGGAAGACAGGTGGGGGATGCAAACAGAACAGCGGCAGCATTCTCCAGCATGCAGATCTCTGCGTGCACTCCAAGCATTGCATGGGAACTGTCTGACAGAGTCATGGTCTGACACGACGAGCACAAAGGTCACAAGCTGGGTCTTAACTATCATCGCTTCTAAGCAGGGAACCCTCTGCATCGCCAATGAGCGGCAAAGCAACTCTGCACCTTGCAGTGTCTGGACTGCAAGTCTGTGGCGGTGCTGCTCTGAATGAGACACCGGGAAAACAGCTGCTGCTTCCACGCAAGATTTGCTGCGCAGACACGGAGCAGCACTGCAAAGGAAAAGCAGTGAAGGCCTATAAGGATTAAGGGAGCGACTCTGCACGCTGAGGGAGACTCCGACCATCTCCGTGAAGCGCATCAGCTCCAAGACCATCTCCTCCTCTCCTCGCAGCGACGCGGAGCAGCGGCGCGGAGCGCAGCGCGACGCGCTCGCGGCGCGGAGCGGCGCTCCGCTCCTGTCGGCCAGGCAAAGGCCGCGGCCGCCTTTGGCTCGGTGCCGCCCCCAAGTGCCGGGAAGAGCAGAGCAGCGGCCTCCGTCCGAGAGAGGCTCAGGGGCTCAGAGCTCGGCTCGGCTCCTCGGGCCTGGCCCGACGCCTCCTTCGGCAAAG
The DNA here is from genome assembly GCA_905231915.1 of Symbiodinium necroappetens. Lineage (NCBI taxonomy): Eukaryota > Dinophyceae > Suessiales > Symbiodiniaceae > Symbiodinium > Symbiodinium necroappetens. The sequence continues at coordinate 28,726 of CAJNJA010068918.1, forward strand.
CTGCCTTCACCTGCAGGTCCAAGTCCAGGTGACTTCAGGCCCAACTTGGGCACAGCGCATCTCTCGCCTGGGCCGGCAAGGGCCTGAGCTGGAAGGCGGAATCCCCCCTTCCCCCCCCCCGCGCAGCTCTGCTGCCCTTCCTTTTCTTTGGGCGGCCGGCAAAGCGTGCAAAAGCTCGGTCTCAGCTGACCGGACCTCGAAGACCTCGGACCTCTGCAGGCCAGGCCAGGCGTGATCAGCGTCTCTAACTATCAAAAGAAACATACACACGCGCGCCACTATACTTCTCTTTTTCTTATAGGTCATTGTTCTGAATTTGTAGTATCTTGGTGCTCTTCTGGCTCAAGCACTGAAAAAGAAAAAACGAGCAATCTCCATCGCCCACAGGAACCACCGCCAGAACTGGTGAACGAATTCACGAAGTCTTCATCGCTTCAACCCTCCCCATCAAACGGGCGACTCGGCGCGCCTCGTGAGCTCTGGTTTCGGGAGATCGCTCCGAATCGACAAGCAAAAGAAAGACACTCGAATCCAAGACCCAAGCCCAAGCCACCACGGGAAGAACTTAGAGTTGAAATCTTGAGAGACGGCGACAGCTAGACTGAATCCGAAGGCAAACCGCGGCTTGAAGCTGCGCAACTTCCAATTCAATCCTCGCGCGAACCCCGAATCCAGTTGAAACCCGTGCAGTTCGACACTTCACACGGCGCGACCCGAACGGACCTCATTAAGCGAAACCCTAAACCCTAAACCCTTATCGAAATCGAAATGAAGGGGACGTTTTTGTTTGGGGCACCCGGCCATTGGGCCGCGAGCTTGCGCGGGACCAGGTGGGACTTGTACCGCTCCTGAGAGAGGCCCCCCAAAAAAGAGAGGGGCCCAAGATTCCGCAAGAGAAAAATTGGGTTTCGGACCTGGGGTTTGGGGTTTTAGAAAAGCACCTGCCCTTCACAGCGCAGCTATCGAAAGCAGAACCATGGTGGCCATGAACAAACGAACGAATGTTTTTCTCTTAACTCGCCAAACAAAAGCTGCTGTGACGTCGTAAAAGCCTTCTGGAGTTCTGCTCTGCTGGGTTGTACATAAAAGCTGAGCTGGTCACTCCGGCAACGACTTATTCAAGGGCCCTTTGTGTAGCCACACCCTTGAGCATGGATAACGGCATACGTGGAGGCTTTTCTGCACTCCTCCTCTGACCGATCGCAAGTTTCGGGCTGCACATTTACATGGACTTCCACGTATGAATCAGCGAGGAAATTCTCCTTCTATCACAAATCTCGCAATACTTGACCGCGTAGCGCCCGGACAAATCCTTAGTGCGCCACAACCACAAGACATATCTCATCTGCTTCACAGTAGGGCCTGTGGGTAGCAAAGATAACTGAGCCATTCTTGCTCCCAGTCTTGCAGCTTGATCGGTCTTTAGCCCGCTCACTTGCAATCCTTCTGTACGTAGCCCCTCCTTTAGACCCTCGCACGTCATAATCATACAGAGGTCTCGGGCCACCCGCATAACTTCACCATGATCCTCCTGCTCATTCGAAGACAAACTGCCTGGCGAAGCCATTGGAATTGATGGTCTTGCTGTAGGGCTCGGCGTTCTGACTCGCTGTCTTTCACGTCGAACATGTCCATCATAATCTTCTGTAGCCATACTCCTCCTCGCCCTCAGTGCATCTGCTGACATAGATGCTGTTGCACTTGTAACTTCCGGCGACATAGAGGATGACATCGCTGTAGACCTTTGCGGTTGGTGGAACTCCTCTGCAGGCTGTAGACGCTGTAGCTCACGCTCAATTGCTTCTGCCGTGGCTGCCTGAAGCTTTCGAAGCCTTTTCAGCTTTCTGCCTCTGGCTCCGGGGGTCCACTCATGGTAGGCTTCAATTAGCAGCCACCGAACTGCCTCCCACACCATCAAGCCACCCAAGGTCATCAGCATGAGCATCATCGCTCCTGCTAAATCCCAGTCTAACTGAACACCAGGATGAGGAGGTGGTGAGGGGGAATCTTCTGCTGCCCTCACTGTCACCATGAGCAAGCAACAAATCACTGCTACCAAAGCCTTAGAAGACACCGAAGACCTTGATTGCAATGCCGGTGCGGTAGTGCTCGGCTCTCCCACCCTCCATAACCGTAGCAATGACGCGATCCGTGCCGAACTCAAGGCTTTAGTTAGAAGGTCTGCCAACTGCCTCTCACCTGGACAGTGCTTCGTTGTAAACTGGCCATAGTTCACTTGCTCCTGTATCCAGTTTGCTTTTATCTTCAAATGACGTGTTCTCCATGATGAAGATCCTGTTGATATGGATAGGGCAGCTGTGCTATCAGACTCTATCTGCTTTTCACCAACAAATATTCCCATATCCACCAGCAAAGCTTCAACGCCCTTCAGCGCAATGGCCCCATCGATAATAGCCAAAAGCTCGGCTTCTGCGGTCGACAGTGTGACCATTGCCTGCTTTCCGCTTCGCCACATAATCGGCGAACCTCCGTATGACACCAACCATCCCCCATGCGAGCGAGCATTTTGTGGGGCGTACGCTGCATCGCAAAACATCACCAATGAGTCTTCTTCCCATCGGATTTTCAGCTGATATCCTGCTGTTCTTTGGAGATAGCCCAGTGTCTTTAGTCCGATCTCGATGACTTGCAGAGGTTGCTTCAAACATAGCGACGCCATTATCGAAGACGTATAACTAATATCAGGTCTGCTCCTCTGTGCCAGCCAGAGTATTTCTCCAGTTAGCTGCTGAGCTAAGTGCACGTCCTTCGGATCAATCTCCCTTGGCACTTCTCGCTCGGACACCAGTTCCTTGGATATTGGAATCTTGCTCATTGCTGTTGTCGGGATAGAATGCAGACGTAGTAGCTCTTGAATGTATCCTTGTTGTCCATTAGCCACCTCGTGCGGAAACTGTTCGTCCACTTGCAACTCCATGCCCAGAAATCTGATCGGTGTCTTTGGCGTCAAAAACGTTGGGTCCGATGTCTCCCAGATCCCTCGGATCCACGTAGCCAGCCTTGTAACCACGTCAGCAGGTCCACATAATAGGAAATCATCCACATACACCAGGATGATGGCAATCATATTATCACCGGTGTCCACCACCTTCCACCAGCTTGTAGCTGCTCCTCCCTGCTGTAGGCGCATACCATCAGGAGGTTCACTGCTTCGTAGGGTGAAGTCACGGAAATCACCCCATAAAGCTGGAGACTGCCTCAAGCCATACAAAGCCCGCACCAGTCCCCACAATTCCATCGGAATCACAAGGCCTAAAACCTCGAGTAGTCGCGGTGGCTGGACCACCACAATCGGGTCTCCCAGTGACCGATTCATTGGTGCCCTCAAGAACGCAGCAACTACGTCTAGTACCGCAACTGTCCACTTGAACCTTGTCGCCAGAGTAAGCCCAGCGCGTACTGCTTCAGCGGGTGCTGTTTCTGTGTACACGGCTGCTCCGTCCTCTGCTGCCATGTTCCCACATACCACCAACCTCGCCTTGCGCTTGAACCATGTTGCTGGGTTAGACTCATCGGCTCGGTCATTGGGTTTGACCGTGAACACAAACTTTGTAGGCAATCGCTGTACTCCCGAGCGATTCAGCCATCTTTTTCGCTCTTCAGATCCGGGACTCAAGCGCTCGATTGCAACCTCAATGGACTTGAGCTCCCTTTCTATCGCCGGTTTCCAGCGATCCAGGCACTTCATGACCTCGGCCGGGTTAACTGTATATGTAACATCCAGCGGACCAGATAACTTTGCCAAAACATCCTCAATGTTAGGCGTATATACCACCTCTGTTTTCTGTATCCGGGGCAGCTCATCATGGACCTCCATAAAGTCCCCAATTCTAGCCATCCCTGGATCCAGGTCAAGGTACATATTCCAGTCCATCTCCTCGATGCTTTCATCTAGCTCCTCCTCGGTCACGACGTCCAGTGCCCTCAGCTGAATTGCTTCGGCTTCCTCATTCCCATAGTATTCCGGAAGCTGAGAAAGTGGTATAGGGAAACCATAATCATGCAGCATAACCACGTCATCATAGCTGAGCTTTCCCAAACACTGAGGGGAATACCCAATCACCACTATCCGGTCACCTTCCCAATGACATACTTCATGAGCACTCATAGGGCCAACCTTGATAGCCTTATCCTCCTCCAAAGGTAAACATTGACCATATATCAGGCGGTCCCCCTTAGACCTCTGCTCGATGGTCCCGCTCACGTAGTCACCAGGTTTAAGCTCTATCCACAATTCCCCACCACGCTCCGGAATCCAGGTAGGAATAACATAATTGTAGGTACGGGGGTCATTGTTGAAATCTTTGTGAAGAGCCTTCTGCGTATTGTAAGACACCAGGATTGACGTGAAGGTAGCTGCGGGATCCACCTCCAGCACAAACTTAGTCAAGAGGCGCACTAGATCGGGGTATTCTTGTATTCCCTTCATCCATCCAACCGACCCACCATGTCGATACACTCCAAACTTCCGCTCGTTGAAGAACTTCGCTTTGGCCAGTCTGTTGATCAGTAGCTTCGCCTGCTTGAAATCCCAGTTGTCCACAACATTCTTTGCTTCCTCAGTGGCCCATTGCTTAACTTCATCTCCGGACGCATCCAACACTCTGAGCTCTATGTCCTCAATCTTGGACTTCTCGACCAACCTCCTCCTTGGCCTGGGCATCTCATCAACCACCAACTTCACATCTGGGGGCTCTGGCTCGATGAGGTTAGAGCGAACATGTAAGGTATGAAGGAATCGCTCCTTTTCACCATCGCCGGCCGGAATGTAGACAAGATGTCCCCGATGTACAATAGTGCTCAAACCCACGTATCTCCCCTTAAGCCACTTGCTTTCTAGTCCATTTTCTCTTCGCAGTGGACCATATTTGTCGAATGCCTTCTTTCTCAAGAACACTGTCGCTCCGAACGGGGCAGCTAGCCTTGACTTGCCGCCCAACACCTTGCTCCTTTGTTCGGCCGCTGCCATAGCCGCCGCTGCGGGCCACAGCCTCACTGGCAACCCTGCCGACTTCAAGAGGGTGCGCGTGCGGTCTTTTATCCAGCGCACCGTCGACTCTGCATGACCGTTCGACTGAGGTACACTTGGTTCCGACCAGGTTCCAAATATTCCCATTTCACGTAGCCACAGGCGGAACTTGTTGCTGAAGAACTCACCCTTGTCTGAGTGGAATCTGTAGACTGGCATCCCATGCATCTGAAGATACATCATGATATCTTGCAAAGCTTGTATCACGGTACTTGATCGGTTATTGGGTAGTCCCGTCGCAAAGGTAAGGAAGGACATAGACGGAGGATCACAATCTCCCTCTTGCGTCAGTACATCGGTCACTTGTTCCTCTGTACCCACATCATCATCACCCTCCTCCTCTGGCTCCGACGGTTCATAGTCCAGCTCCTCCTCGGTGGGTAACTGCTTGCCTGTAGTTCCTTCTCCCACACCCAGAGCTCCAACAGCAACCAAGTCTTCATTGCTGTGACCTCCTCCTGACTTCTCCCTGAAGAACTCCTCAATGGTCTGTATTTCTTCCACCGGAGGTTGCACTTGCTCACTCCCAGGTTCTCCACTTGTTGGCTCAGAGACCACCATCTGAATTCCATTGTCCTCGGGGGGTGTCTTGCCACTGAAGTCTTCAATATACGCCCTTGGCACCAGGTACTTGGCAACAAGGAGGTAGCGTAGGTTTCTTCCCATCGTACCCTTTGAAGTTGCGTCTAATCCAGGGTTTAATGGGCCCGCCACATCAGCTGTTAAGACGTAGGATTCTGGGTGATGAACTTTACGATGCTGTCGTCCAACTCCCCTTGAAGCCACGCACACAGCACAGTCTCGGCGATACTCCGCATGATTCCCATTGACATGAGCCCGCCACTGGGTTGGAGACATAGCCATCAGCCTTGGAGCACATATCGCATCTCGACTCCAAAAGTTTAGTGCCACAATCAGCGCTTGCACAAGTCCTGGAGACCATATATGGTCCCGCTTGCCATTCTCAGGCATTGGTTGATCCTCAGGTACCCGTAGCTCCTCTAAGGACATCAGCGAATGAACATTGGTTCCCAAGGTAGTAGGGTTTCTTGTCTGTGCCCCCATCGCGCCTTGGTCAAACGATACGGTTCTCATCTGGAATTCTTTTTCAAACACCTTCCACAGTCTTGTGTCCCAGAAGCTTGCATACCCATCCAATGTACTATGGCCTGCTTGAAGTTCCCAGCGAGGTCGTTGAACATGCTCCCAAAAGAATCTTGTTTCCTCCCAGGTAGCCACTGCTGCTCGTTCGCCTGGTCGCCGTAACAAGTCCTCGGCCTCATTGATTGCTTGCAGCCTCTGGTCCCGAACTGACTGCGGCGTGCCCTCTGGGTACTCTAAGACAAACCCAACGTCCCGATTCCTTTCCCGAGACCCACCATTGATCTCTCTTCCCACCTGTGCCACTGCATATAACCACATCATCCGCGCAACGAGGGTCAGGTACTTCGGGTCTCGTTGGCCTCCCTTTGCGTACTGCTGATACCGCCCGGGGGGCCCACCCATGATCACATCGATCTTTCCCTCCTTGGCTCCCCATAGCAACATCCTCCAAACTTCATTTCTCATCAAGTCTTGTCCGGCACACCGATCCTTGTCCAACTCCAGAACCACTGTGTCGCCTTGGTCCAACTTCATGATTTCCCAGTGACCCTCGGTCCCCGCAAACAAGTGAACCACCCATCTCTTTGATGTCAAAAACCTCCGTCGCTGAGCTCTCGTGAGAAAGCCGATGTTCTTCATGATATCCCATCCTGACCACAAACCAGCAGCTGGAATAAGGTTTGTCAAACATTCCCCTGGCAGGTCCTCAAACATCGGGGCGTCTCGGATGGCCCTCAAACCTGACTCGAATGCTCCATTGGCCACATAGTCGTAGAGATAGGAATGCCACGACTGCTCCATTGCCATTGCAGCCACCTCGATCTTATCTTTGGTTGTGATCACAGCATTGCCTAGCTGCTCCAACTTTCTATCCTCCAATCTTGCTATCAAGGATAGAGCTTCCATCTCACACAGTTGTGGGCAACCAGCTTCAACATGCAATCGCAAAGCTTGACCATCAGGTGACGTCAACACGCATCCATCTGGGCTCCACACCATTGTATACCCCAGCGTGCTGATCAACTGACCCATTGGAACAATAGTCTGAGGATTCAGCGAAGGCGACTTCTGAGGGTCATCGGAGCTGTACTTGTATGGCATCAATAGAGTTCCGCTCGTTGTTATTCTCATCACCAACTGATGACTCCCAGCCAATTGTACCGCCACTTCCTCTGCCTCCTCCCACTCAGTAGGTGAGGTCGCCGCGCGCAAACTATGCGTGGCCCCACTGTCCACTAACGCTGTAGTGCTCTTTGACATTGAACACACCCTCAGATCACGCAAATGAAGAACCCGCATCTCCGGCTTGGTCTTTTCCGGGGAACCTTCGCGACTGGCCTCTCCCTGAGATGGATGCACCACCTGTTGTGCTGCTTGTATCAACGTCTCTAAGGTCCATGGGACCCCTTGCACAGTCGACCCAATCGAAGATAAGGTGTCCGAGGCTCCTGCAGTGGCAGTAGTAGACACTGACGACACTCCCGCCTGCTTCTCCCTGTCCTTGTTCACTGGAGGGCCTTTGGGATCTGAGCTTGTAGTGGATGATGTCATCTTGGGTTGCGCTTTGCCCGCTGTGCACTCCTTTTGTCTATGGCTTTCTGAGCCACAGGCCAGACATTTCTTGTTTCTCACGCTTTTCTCCAGAGAAGACATATCGTGTGAGAAATTGCACTTCATCCCACGTTTACATCCCGAGGGTTTCTTAAAATATTTGCACATTTCACTTGACCCTGTTGAGCGACCACGATCTTTATCTCGCCCCTTTGGTGACGCATTCTGAGTTGTAGAACTGTCAATAGCCCGAACCTGAGGTGAATCTTTGACTCCTTGAGTTGACGACCTGGGCTGACTGGATATCATCGTCTCTATCTCAGCCTGAAGGTGCCGCTGATATGCATAGACGCTGTCCATAGTAGGTTGTCCATCCAACCTCAAGGAAGTACGAAGCATACTCGTACGGAATGCCACATCCGGTGACCCATCCACCCACTTAGACGTAAGCATCTTCAGTCCTCTTGCTAAAACAGAAGCATCTGGGGGTGACATACCAACTGTAGTACATCGCGACATCCACCTGGGCCAATTTCTCAAAATGGCAAGAACACCTTCCAGCGAGTCTTCAGTCACGTAGTCGAGGGGTCCTTGTAATCGACGCAATACATCTTGTCTTTCTTGACTACCACCCGGCTGATAAACTGTATGTAGACGGTAAAGCATCTTCACCACATTTGTGGAGATACGGTGCGCAACCATATCTCCTCGCTGCTCCACTGTCATAGCCGACAAAAACATTGAAGCCACCCGCGCATTAAGTCGCATCCACCTCCCTTCAGACAGCTCAAGTCCGCCTGGAATCACATTGAGACGCTCCAAAGGAGTTGCGGCTAACCACACCTTATAGGCCCTTTCCACCTCTTGTAGCACGGCTTCCCACCACACTCCACTTTGTTCGCTCACATCTCGCATAATCGCTGAAGTCACTTCTAGCCAGTCTTGAAACAACAGCGCAGATTCAGCCCCATGCGTAGTCACCGGCAACGGCGAAAGCACAGTGGTTCCAGGTTTAACCACTTCCGCCGCGAGGTTCTGCCCTTTGGCTAGGGCTGCCGCTTGCAGCTCTTGCAACTGCTGGACTCCTTTCATAAGCGCATCCATCATCGGCGACTCGTGAGTCCCCTGCGTTGGCAACCTGGGTGGCGGCGGCGAGTCGCTCCTCATTCTTGCTGGGCCCAGGAATGATCTCAGGAAACCTCTGGGCTCTGACATTGGAGGCGGCGCTGGAGCAATGGGTGCCTGCTCTGGCACAACCCGTTGCTGACTTGCTTCTCGGCCAAACGTAAACCTGGTTGTAGTACTCCCAAACCCAGCTGCTCCTGTAGTTCCTCCCCCAGTGTAAGCATCACCCGGGGCACTACTCCCACGGTCTCCATCTTGGCCTGGATCTCGCAGAGGTACAGTAGGAGCTCGAGAAACGCTTGGACCTCGAGGTACATTAAGATCAGGTGGTAGATTGGGAGCTAGAGGTACTCCAATAGAAGATGGTACTGGAACTTGTTGTTGTATGGTATCCTGTACCCACTGCTGATCATCCCCCTGTCTTTCCCCTTGACCATCATGCACCTCATCGCGATATTGCGCTGTAGCTGTATCTTGTCTGACTGCTTGTAGGGTCCTTTGAGTCTCACCCAACTCGACCTTCAGCGCCTGATTCTGCTCCTCTGCTATTTGCAATCTCGTCAATAAGCCACCTAATTGCCTCTGTACCTCTGCTTGTATTGCTTCCTGAGGAATATCAGACGAGCTTGGTGGCGTAGGCGGCTGTAACAGAGATCGCTGAGGTCTTCCCGGTGACCTCAACCGGAAAGATTGTCCACCCGGCGGTGGAGAAGGAGTCGCTGGACTCCCCAAAAGGGGACTTGGTGCCAACTCTGGATGGCCAACACTCAAATACGACCCCAACCTCGAAACCCATCGCGGCACTTCCAGACCTCCCAGCCAGTTATTCTGCGCAGTAGGAAAAGGTGCCACTGATCTCGGAGTCAAGAACTCCGTTGCGCCTGCACTGCCTGCTCTTGCACCTGTCAGCAATTCTCCTGATGGATGTCTGTCCAACCCCAAGGTCGTAGTCACCATTGGCGGGTGCTCCTGCCTTGGCATCGATTCAGTCTCCACTCCAGAAGGCTCAACTGGCGTCATAATATTAGAGCTCCTCAGCGGTCTAGACGAAGGGGCAGGATCATCATTCAGCCCATCACCCACTGTGGCCTGCTCTGTCGGCAGCTGTTGGCTCAAATCCAGCGGTGATCTTCCACGGTCCTCGGCAGGTGTCACTCCAGAGCCTTGTCCATGGTTTGGATCAACGCCATTTATCTCTGGCGCAGCCCTTAGCGGTTGGGCGCTCATAACCTAGAAAAGCACCTGCCCTTCACAGCGCAGCTATCGAAAGCAGAACCATGGTGGCCATGAACAAACGAACGAATGTTTTTCTCTTAACTCGCCAAACAAAAGCTGCTGTGACGTCGTAAAAGCCTTCTGGAGTTCTGCTCTGCTGGGTTGTACATAAAAGCTGAGCTGGTCACTCCGGCAACGACTTACTCAAGGGCCCTTTGTGTAGCCACACCCTTGAGCATGGATAACGGCATACGTGGAGGCTTTTCTGCAGGTTTAGGATGGTTTGTAGGGTTTTTTGGGGCCCTCAGGGAGCCCAAAACATCCCAAAGCCAAAGCTATTTGCGAGTAGAAACTCGGGTGGCTTGACTTTCAGCCGCGGCAATCGACCACAGGCTTTGGGGTTTGTGTCGATGGCCAAAGATGGGCATGACACTATAGTCACTATAGCCATGACAACATGTATAAATAGTTTGCAACTTAAGACTCCTCCTCACTCTTGCCCGGGATAGCAAAGAGCACCTGCAACACGGCGGTGGCTGAAACGGGGTCAGAGTGTCTGCGCCGTTGGCTGAGCCTTGTGTCGCCGAGTTGATCTGCCCAACCATGATGTCAGCGCATTCCGGTCCTCCAGAGGCCAAAAAGGGCAAGGCCGCGCCGGCAGCGAAGCTGCAAAGGCTCGGTGGCGGCGGATGCTCTCATCCCGGTCCGAGCTGAGCGGCAACCCGATGTTCGGGAAGGAGGTGAGCACGAACTTCGTGAGCGCCTGGACGGTGAAACACCCTTGTGAGCCCTCGCTTCGACGAGAAAACCCTGCCTGTGGAGTTTCATGCATCTGCGTTACAGGGAAAATCTCCACGGCTCCCAAATGCCTCGCGTGACCAAGTGCCCTAACGTCTAAACTCGTTGCTATCCAGTCCGGGGAGGAAGGTGCCTGCCAAACTTCAGGACAGTCGGAAGCACCTCAGTCGCGACGGGCTCGAGGAAAATGAACTACATGCTGCGGCATGCACGTAGGCATCCGCCTTCAGCTGCAGAGGCCCCGACACGTACCTTCAAAGGAAGCCACTTGGCCTGGTCGTCGGTCACGTCGATGCGCCCTTGGCAAAGCGCAGCAGTGCAAGTGAAAGGGCAAGAGCCAGAGCATGCAAAAGCCCGCTGGGAAAGGGTCCGAAACGGACCAAGTGCTGGTACTTCTGGATCTGATTCTCCCAGAAAGGGTGAAAGCTCGCCTCGCAAGCATCGCTTAGAGCAGGGTTCTTGTTGATAGAATCCAGGCTGCCGGCGCAGTGGGGATTATCTGGTCGGAAAACCTCCGCAGGGGGCGGCTGGGCGAGAGGCTTCTCATTTGGGGAATCTTTGGAGTTTTTTCTTTGGCCTGCACGATCCAAACGTCATTGGAGAACGTCACCAGCCTCGGAACTCGGAAGTCCACGAGCGTCGCACAGCGCCCCACACACAGCTCTCTCTCTTGGGCCAAAGGGGCTCGTCGAAGTTGCCTCTGTTCAAGGGCACGCTCTTGGGGGACGTCAACTCGGAGCTCGCCTCGAGGCGCTCACCCTCACGCTTGCCCAGCAAGGCACAGGGCAAGGCGCAGGTCTGAAGCTCGGCAGCTGGCTGCACCGCCGGCTTCGTCATAAGCAGCGCGCTTTGACTCGTCGGACCTCGCTGAGGGCTTTTTTTTGGGGCTGTGGGGAATCGCCCGTCCTGGCCCGTGCTGGCCCGCCGGGCACCCGGGCAGCGTCTCGTAGGCCACAGCTATCCTTGAGAATGTCTCCTTCGCGACATGCGAAGACGCTCCAGCTGCAGTCACTTCGTGCACTCTTGAGGCTGCCGAGCCCTCCTGGCAGGAGCTGCAATTCGGATTCCTGGGACGCCCCAAAGGACGAATGCAAGTCTGGGGGTTGAGGCCGAAGATCAGCGAAAGCGCAAATCGGCACAAATGCCCTTGCAAGGCTCTTGTCCGGATGCCAGCGCTTCGCCATCGTCTTGTAGGCGCGCTTCACGTCCGCGGTTTGGGCGTCCCGCGCCACTCCCAGCCTCTCAAGAGGCTTTAGAAATGCACACTCCGCTCACTCAGCGCCGAGGGGCCCGAGCACTCCGTAGTGGTCCTCGCTGCAAAGCGTCGGGCGCCAAGTGTGTTGCGCTTGGAGGCTCCCTTGCCCCTCAACTGACACGCCAACTAGAGTCACTCTAGACTCCCTTCGTGCATATGTCTGTGTGTTGTGTCCTCGGCTTCCACCCTTTCAGGAAGCCTCGAATCGAGGTTCTCGCCGCCAATGATGATGGCCTGGCCAAGTGCCCCCAAAGTTGCCCAACTTTTGTCTCTAGGCTTTGTCTCCGGGGGGCGGACGCAAGTGACCACCTGAGCAGCGCAGCTGAGCACGCCCCCCGCCGCACGCAGGGCGGCGCCGGTCGCAGCGAGCAGCTCAGAAAAAGACGAGAATCGCCACTAAGCCCACGGGCACCTTCTGGGCTTCCACCTGAACATCCGGACAGGGCCGCTCTCCTATGCCCAGAGTCACTCCCAAGATCTTCCAAGGCTCACACGAACTGCATTGCTGCAGTTTTCAATGGCACCTGCTCTTCGGCGCTCTTTTTCTTTCCTGCAGGCTGGACCGGCACTGACGCCTCACCGCACTCCTGCTTTCAACCAACGGCCCCTTATGGATGCAGAAGTCTCTTGTCTTGGGCCTTCAGGCTGAGCTGGGACACTAAGGAGCCGGCGCGTGCCAGGACCCGAAGCGTAGAGCTCCAACCCTGCGACATAGAAGCTAGCTTCTCGACACCCTGAAGCCATTTCAGGGCCTTGACTTGCAGCCCATCGGCACACCTGCAAGAAGCACCGGAGAAGCTGGCAGAGTGACCTCCGCGCCGCTCTGCTAGGAGCCTTAAGGATGAGGAAGGAGTCCGTCCATCTGCCTGGAACCATCAGTGTCTGCACAGGCCGCCAGCCTTTCTCAAGCAGGCCGCAGGCCTGGTGGTGGGGCCAACAGAGAGTCATCGTCTTGCGGCGCTGGCTTCGCGCCATTCGCCTGCAGGTCCGTCGAGGGCCATGGAATCAGCAGACGACACCAGCGAGCAGTAGTGTTGCCACGGGTTGATTCTTGCGATACCTTGTGGTAAGTTGGTAGGCGTCTCGGTGAGGCAAGGTGTGAAAAGAGGGCTTGGCACATATAAATATTGGAGCTGCTTTTTGATATACTTCATGGCTTCATGTTGCTCGCTTATTCTTGCTCCATGTTTTGCTCGCACGTAGACATGCACCTGCCTGAACAAGCATGCAGCTATTTGCGCGTGTGGGTTTGGGTGTGGGCGCGGGTGCGGGTGTGGGTGCGCGGGTGTCTCTGTGCTGTGGGTGCGGGTGTGTGTTGACTCGCGGAGTCTGCCTCCATTTCCCACCCTGGCTCACATGCCCGCGCATGCTCCTCACTCGACGGTTCAAACAGTTACATTCTCAGACAGTGACACTCCGAATCCCAAACCCTAAACCCTAAAACCCTAAAACCCTTCACCCGCCATTCCTTCCTTCGTGCCTTCTGCACAGGCATGCAGTCACGCACAAGCTCAACTCCACTCTGCCGCTGGCTCTCTGACTGAGCTCCGCCACAAACTCTCACCTCCTACTTACGACTCCTCCTCCTACTACTACTACTACTAATAATAACAACAATAATAATAATAACAACAGTAATAGTAGCAATAACAACAATAACAATGATGGTAATAATTCTACCACCACCACCACCACCACCACCCGAAGGCCGCCTTCTGCTCGGTTGCTCGGCCCTTTCGCTGGGCGGAGCCCACCATCCGAGCTGTCTTTCGCCCTTTTTTCCGGAGAACGGGAACCGAAGGCCCCAAGACTAGCGCGGGCTTCTCTTGTCGAGTTCTGGGGGGTTATAGGGGTGTGTAGGGTTTAAGGGTGTGTAGGGTTTTTGGGGTTTAAGGGTGTTTGGGGGGGCTGGGCGTTGCTGGAATCCTTGAGTCTGAAGCTTGAGCTGGTCTGAAGGTTCCAGAAAGAACCCCGGTCGCAGAACTCGGGAAACCTGCTCCTAACACAGTCCTCCATGCAACTATGTTCGAGAAATCGGGAGCTTGTGCTGTCAGCTGCGCTCGTCAAGAAAGATGTGGTGGCGGAAAAGCACAGGCAACAACGAAAGGACCATTCCAGCCCGCAGCAATGCTTCATCACCGATGCTCTTCTTTTTCGACTTTCGACTAGGTTCGCCGTTCGCCGCCCAGGCATTTCTCTGAATCAGCACGCTCTTGCGCCATGCAGTGGAGCTCGACCTCGTGCCAAACAAAACCGAAATCCGAAAACCATGGGGCTGGGGCCATGCACAAATTCCCCACGTCGCAGAAGCTAAAAAGTATGCAGTAATGTACAACAGGATCTATGCAGCAAAACTTGAGTTCATGCTCATACATTTGGGGAATGTGCATTCGTATGTTGATGTGCCAGTTTTGGGATCAGAGCCCAACAAAATCTGACCCCCTGCGGACTGGAACCTAGGCAAAGCCTCCAGTGCCAAGGAGCTCCCGTGCTTCCCCAAAAGCGAGGGAGGCGCAGGAGGCGCAACCGGGCCTTGGGCGCAAATAACACAATGGGCTACGAGGCGGTTTTCTGGGGATCTTCGGGGGATGTAGGGCTTGACAGTTCTTGAGGGCTCTTTTCCGGCGGGACCATGGCAGTGCTTTGGCCAACGCATCGCCACCCCATTCCAACTTTGAGGTCCTCTAGAACCGACAGACAACAAGCAAGCTCACTTCATGACTTCGTTGAGACTTTAAGAGGCCTCCAAGTCATTCACCTGGGGTCGACTTTCCCACGGCACAGAAGAAAACAAGTCCAAATGGACGAAAGAGATCGCCAGCCCAGCGACGGTGCTCGAGGTTTCGCCTGCTTACAGGCCATCCGACTGAAACTGGAACGTGTAGGCGTCGGGCCCCGAGACATTGAACTACTAGGTTACTAGGCGGAACGGATGCGAGACGGCTCGGAACCGGTCCCGGGCACATTGGCCCCAACCGCTGCGGCAACATACCCTGCAGCGGACGCATCCTCAGTTCACCAAAAGCCGCTCTTCTTCTTAGGCAGCCGGGCCAGATGCTCGGAGGAGCGTCGCCTCGTGGCCTCTTGCTTTCTAAGCCTCTGCTCCTGCACGTGCACTGCATGGTGGCAGAACTGGCACTCCAGCTCCGGCAGCCCTCCTTGCGGCCAACGAGGGCTTGCAACGGAGCTCGCGGCCATTTGCTGGCTTTGCTCCTGTCTGATGCAACGCTTTCCTCTGGTCCACCAGTGCATGCACGAAGCTGATGACTGTCGCTTGGCCTTGCAGCAGGTCGTCATTACTTAACAGGCAAATTCCACGGAGCTTGAACACGGACGACCGAAGCCCAAGGCTGTTCTACGGAGCCATAAGCAAAGACGTTTCAATGTGAACATGCAACACACGTCAGCAAGTGCGATGTCGCTTCAATCTTGCAGCCGCCCTTGCAGCCCACAAGTCCGACCTTTACTTCGCCTGCAACCTAAGGCAACTGAGGCCGCGTCCTTTCAGCCGCAAGTGCTGCATTTGAGGCCCCTCCAGCTCCCGCAGCTCCCGGTGGAGGTTGTCCAGGTCATCTTCGCGAGGCGTTCCGGGCGCCATGTCGTCTGACCAGCTGCAGGCTTCTCGTGCCAAGAGCTGCAAGTAATGGCGGTAACGGTATTCTCTGAACCACCAGGGCAAGAAGCATTGCCTTTGCCTTTAGTTCTTCTTCGCAGACAAAATCGGCTTTTCTCCCTAAGCTTTCGACGAGCTGAGGTCCGGCGCGAAGCGCTGACGCCGAAGGGCGGAGGCACCTGCCCAAAACAGCACTTCACCACGGATCACTCCGCGTGTCAGACAGCTCTTCAAAGCTGAAGGAGGGGAAAGAGACTCTGAGCGGGGCACGGCAGACGGCAGCAACGTTGCAACGGACCCGGCGGAGGCCCTGCCCTCAGGCGGAACCCCGTGCGCTCCTTGTAAGAGCCGTTTTTTATGGTTTATATATAAACAAGGCGCAGTGCAGGCTTGACCAAACGACTCTTCAAAGTGTCGCCAGCCCGGGCCCCGCCGAACCCAAAAGAAGAACAGGCCAGTCCTGGATGCGCCCGCGCGCGTGCTCCGGCGGAAAGCTGCCTGCGAATCGCATCGAAAAGCGCCAACAAAAGGCCGGCACTAAAGTCTCTCTGATAGGATCCGATAAGATAGAGAACTCTATGATACAAAAGCCGGGGAGTCCCCCGCAGCATTGTACGAGTCTCTAGGAGAGCCTCACCTCCTTGAGGAGCCATCTCAGCGACCTTTTCTGCGCTCGAAACGGGTAGGTCTATGGCAGAGCCGTGGCCGCAGTGGGCACGGCACATCTTTGCTGCGTCCTTTTGCATGATTTGCCCCGATTGGGGGCTGGGCCGAGAACGTGATTTTTCACAGACTCGTCATGAACACGCCCCCTCCACTGCCCTCCACCCTCCCCAGCTCAGCGGCGGCTTCGGCTTCGGCTTCGGCCGCCGCGGCTGCCGCTTCGGCCGCGGCTGCCACTGCGGCTGCGGCGCCTCTCGCGCTCCGGCCTTTCGTTTCGGGCACCGTCGCGGGCCCCGTAGCCCCTCCGCTTGGCTGCCGTGACGCGCATGAACTGCCGGGCCACCTCAGCTGCGGCGCACTTCGAGATTCTTATTTTTCGGCGGACCACCTGATCAAGGGCAAGGCTGGCTTGGAGAATACAGCAGGGCATCCCAGCAGTTCGGACCCAGCTATAATTCGCTTCTGGTCAGCTGGAGTTTCCGAAGTTGGGGGAAGGGACTGGAACCAAACCACAGCCTACACAGCAAAACATGTGGCTCAACTCCCTCACATCCGTGTTCTTCGGCAGCCAGATCTGCACGGCGAGGCACTTCCGCCGGATCTTCCGCTTTTGTGAAGTCCCAGTTCTTCCAGCATTTGTCGAAGCCACCTGACCCAACTCAAAAAGGCGGACAGCGGACAGTGGCCACGTACGTGAGGCATGTGATGTCTGAAGTCAAATCCCAGAAGCTTCCGGGAGAGCCGTCGTCGAGCAGCACTTTCTCATCTTTCCGCCTTGCCGGGGCCCGGCGCCCCACGCGTTCCGGTCCGGTGAGCAAGCATCGCCCGAGATGTCTCAATGCACTCCGAGGCTCTGCGAGGTCCGGGACGGATGACGGAGCTGCCTCGGGCCGCGCGTCATCCCGACGGGTCTCGGCTCAGATCTCACTGCGCTCCGCTTCGCTTTGCTCCGGCCGGGGGCGGCGCTGCTTCTCGCTCCTGGCCCCCTCCTGCGCCGCCTGGGAAGCAGAAGCGGAAGCGGAAGGGCGGCGCTCCCTCCCAAAGCCCTCTGTCTTTCCGTTCTCTCTCGCTCTTTCTGCTCCTGGGCCCGCTTGGCTCGCTCGTCCTCCTCCTTCGACAGCGGAGCTCAAAGCTTCCGAAACGCAAGATCGTGCACCGCTGAGACATGGGCCTTGTCGAAGTCGTCCGCAGACAAGGCGAAGACTCCTCCCAAGTTCTTCCTTCGCTCGCTCTCCTGCTTGCGCTTCTTCTCCTGCAACACAGACGAGTCAAAACTGAGGAAGTTGCAGTTCCCCGCATGTCCTGTCCTGGACCTCCTTCAAGCGCTGCAGCTGCCTCCTCTCCTCTTCAATCCTCCGAGCCTGCGACGGCGGTTGGGCCGCTCCGAGGCGAGGGCGCGGCCATGCAGAGCTTTTTGAGTCCACACATTTGAGTCTACATGATGCGGGGCTCAAGGTCTCTGTTTCGCCAGACCTCGTGCTCAGAGTTCACGTCCAGCGCCGTTGGCAGGGCTCCTTCATGTGCATCCTCCTCGGCAGCCTCGTCCTCTTGAGTTGAGAGCTATGGCAAAGACAGACTGCTCCTTGCGCGCCAGAAAAAACCCTCAGCTTCCGTGTGGTGTCCTCCTCTCCGTCTCCGTCGGGGCTGTCATGCTTCGGCCGCACCTGGGGAGCGACTCAATTCTTGTCTGGGCCCTGCTGGCCAGGGGTCGTCTCCTCTGCGAAAGCTCCATCGGATTCCATGGGATTCCAGCTCTTGAAACTCAGCCGGCCTGCGTTCTGGAACGTGACTTGCTAGCCGGAACCGAGCTGGATCGCGATCGCCTCCGTGCAGCAAGCTCCCTGACACCGGGGCATCTGAGGCCCTGAGATGAGCACTCGGACTTCTTCCGCTTCTTCCTCTTCTCCCTCTGCTCCACCTTTTCCCTCTCGGCACGGACCTGCCAACGGCCCCGGCTCTGCGTGGCCCAGGCCCAGGCGGCCCAGGCGCCCGGCCTGTCCCGGCTTGGACTTCGCCTTGGGCCTCCGTCGGATGACCTAAAAGGCAGGGCCCGAAAGAGGTCAAAGAGAAGGGAAGAAGAAGGGCCCAAAGGAAGGCTCCCAGCCCCCCTTCGCCGAGCCTCGGCCACGAGCATGGCCTCTCTCCCGACGTTGGGGATGAGGTGCGGGCCCTGCATGGGCGCAGATGGGCGCATGGATCTGCGCTTTTCGGAGCCCAAAGCTTCCTAAAGTGGTCTCCAAAAAAGGCCCTTTAACTCTCCTTTCGGCCGAAATTGCACGCACCTATTGATCTTCTTCAGAGAGCTCTCTTCAGCGAGCTTTTGCTTTAGAGCGCCCCCCCCTTCCTTTGCCTGGCCTGGATGTGGTGGGTCATGCCGCCGGAGCGGGCCCCGGCAGGGGCCCCGCCACGGTCGCCTCCGCGCGTCATTGTTGGTTGGCCTCAAAGCGACTGGAAGGTGACATGATATAATATGATATGATACATGATATGATACATGATAGAATATGATAGAATATGATAGAATATGATAGAATATGATAGAATATGATAGAACATGATAGAATAGAGTAGACTATGGGATGTGAGGAAAAACAACAGAAAGGGGCAATCTAGTCCACCCGCGAATTGTTTAGACTTGTCAGCGTCCGAACTTCCGATGTGATTTCAGGTGATAGCCCGAGACGGAGAGCCCAAGTGCATGCTCGCCCAGCTAACTCGCTAGATGGGCCATGGGTGTCCGAGCAAACTCAGCACCGAGGTTATTTCGACATGTTTGCATGTACATCTACATCTACATCCACATGAATGTAGGTATATGATCGTTGTTCAGACTCTTCTTGCCTACATGTGTATAGATTGGTG
Organism: Symbiodinium necroappetens; assembly: GCA_905231915.1. Taxonomy (NCBI): domain Eukaryota; class Dinophyceae; order Suessiales; family Symbiodiniaceae; genus Symbiodinium; species Symbiodinium necroappetens. The sequence goes on from CAJNJA010068918.1 coordinate 47,962, forward strand.
CAGACTTCTTGCAAGCTCTTTCCGACTTGACAGTCGTGGAGTCGTCATCACACACCGAGGTCTCGGTGCCGGACTCTGTGTTTTACATCGCAGGGGCCACAAAGGGAAACGCGCTCTACTACTGGATCTTCTTGGCTCCGATCGGCCGCGGGCTTGGGTTTAAGCTCCGGGACGGGTCCAAGTGCTTCTCCGTTAAAGAATATCTGGCTGGTGTTGAGTGAGTGGAGTGCTTCTGGGACGGAGCCACCAGTCTGCCGGCCCTTGAGCCACAGCGCATCTCTTCCAAGGTCTGCTCGTAGATACCGTGCCTAAACCATCAGGTTATGTGATAGTCAAGCACCGCTTGCAAACTGAGCTCATATGAGCGAGAAGTGTTGCTGCCACAGCTGAGTCAGCTTCCAAGCTTTGAGCCAGGGTCAAGGGCAAGGCGCGGACTTGTCCAGTGTCTGCTCACGCGTTCTTCCCCGATTCGGAGATAAAGGTCGGTGTCAGGCTGCCGCGTCCGAGTTCTTGGTCCCCAGCAAACAGCGAGCGGAGCGCCTCTTCGACGGAGAGCAGTAGCCCTCGAGTACGTGGCATAGGAAGCTGGCCTGCGAGGCTCGACTCTCATCCTTCACTCTTGAGTACTTCAGCCATGCATTCAAGGAAGACTTGACATTTAAATGACTCTGTTAGTCAGGTACTCTCTGCTTCAGCCTGAGTTGGATGGCGAAGTCTCAGCAACATGATAGCTGGCTGGGAACTTGCTCCTCGCCCAAGCAGCTGACTTCGTGATTGGCACACGTACTATCTGCTAAGCACGAAGTGTTTGAATGTGTGAATCACTCTACTGAGCAATTGCTCATTGATACAGAGTGAAACAGAAACATTAGTGAGTTAGTCATGAAGTTTAGTTTGCACTCAGCAGATCATGAGCTTCAGAAAGGAATTCGTTCAGGCCGGAACTTGGAAAACTGAGACCAATTTTTGTTCGCGCATGAGCATACAACCAGAGTCTATGGAAAACATGTGCCGCAGAGAGATCCATTCGCTCAAGTGAAGACCTGGTGAGCTGCTGGATCACACTTCGGGATCGCGAGCTGCGGGATCTCCCTGCTCGGCAGGGACACAACGTCCGGCTGTTTCAAGCGTTCCAGCACCATCTTGATGCTGTGTGCGCGTTAAAGCAGTTAAAGGACTTCCTGGGCGATAGGTCCTAGAAGGACGCAGAGCTGTGCCGATGCGACACCCCTCGATGCCGACAGTGAGCGATGCTCTGGCTTAAAGAACCAGGGTGGTGTCTGTATAGACGCCCGGCGCCACCGCTTTCTTCTCGCTGCTGGCATTCTTGATCGTGACCTCCATAGAACTTGACTTGTAGGAAGACATGGTGTGGTTTCTGCGGCTCGGAAAACTTGGTCGGACTGGACAAATAACCGCATCCGCGTATCGACCTCTTTACATAGACCGACTGAGCTCACAGCTTCTCCAACGATCGTAACACCGGGCGAGAACCTGAAAACTGGGTATTGGTTCTTGAGTACTCGCGGTAGCTGACTCGTCACACGAAAGTTGTCCATGCCCAAGGCACACGATGGGACCCTCAATGACCAGCTTCTTGCAGTCAATGAGGGATGGTGGTCCGTTGGGAATCATGCCATCCATGGCATCAACAAACCTGCAGACAGGACTCGCAAAGGCCCTTCTCTACTCACTGAAGCGGTGGCTGCAACAGCACAGATGTCACAGCTCTGCAGAGTCTTGCCGAGCTGCTTGTAGGAGCCATCCTGAGTTCAGCATAACGCAGCTACCCCACAGAACCCACAGCCGCAGCTTCGCAGCGGGACGTCTCTCTCCTTCACCAGGTCTGCGCCTTGCGCTTGCGCCTTTCTGAAACGAGCCCTCTATACGGCCACCCAAAAAAGAGAGTCACTCTTTGTGCAAAAGACGGCACCAGGTCTGCCAGGTCTCAAGCTTCACGTTGGGAGGCAGGCCGCTCCTCTTGGGATCCAGCTCGATGCCTCGGCTCTCCGAAAGAAGGGGCGGATGCAATAGAAAGGGTCTCGCCATCATGAACTCTCCAGCCGTCTCCGTCGAGCTTCGGGAGTCCGGCGTCAGCAAGTAGGCGTCGGATCTAAGAGCGAGCAGGTCGTTCGTCGTCTTCACCTGAGGCATGCGTTCTGGTTCGCCGCAGCTGCCCATGTCGCAATCTGCGGCTTGGCCAAGTCGCTGGAGCAAAGCGGGAACGAGGGATCACCACCGCGGTGGCACCCGGGAAGCAGGAGATGGCAGCACCCATTGCGGTTTCCAGCTGCAGAACCTCTCGAAAACCGGTTTCACCGAAGCTGGAACATGCTAGATGCCTTGTGCGAGGGCCACAGATAAGACTTGCTGTGACCTGCCTTCGTCGACTTCTTGTCACGAGGGTCTACGGTCTTGCTGTTCCTCGGCCAATGATCCGAAATTCGCCCTTTGCAGAGTGCTACAGCTGGGCCCCGATGAAAGCGAGCTGGGGCGCTTCATGACCGGCAGCTGAAGCGCGCCGCCGCTCTTTCGGAACTGGTCGGCCAAGGCTTCCAAGTCCACCCAAAGGTTGTTGGTATTGAAAAACCTCAGGCTCATCTCTCCCTTTGACGTGACTGGTTGCAACTCGCTTTTGTCCGTTCGGTTAGGAGCTCGCTTCAACCCATTTTCAGGCGAGCAGCTTGTACTTGCCCACATTTTGGAACTCCTGCCCGTGCTGAGTAACGTATAGGGAGGTTTGTCCCGAGGAGCCCGCCTTCTCATCCTCCTCCGGGCACTGCGCGGTCTCCCTCAGGAGCAAGCCTCCGGTCCTCGGTACCGAACAGAGAGCTCTTAGAGCCCTCAAAACCTCCCAAGCTCCCCTCTCTCTTTCTCTGTCTCTCCGAAGGCGGATTTTCCGAGGCGCTTCTTGTCCTTGGCCAGGTGCCCGCCCTTCTTGTCAGCATCCTGAGCCCAGGAAGGGTGGGCTCTCGTCTTTTTGCTGAGAGGGCTCCGAGGGCCAAGGGGCCGTTCGGGTGGCCACCTCCATCATGAAGGGCGCCTTGCTGCCGGCGAAGTAGGTCAGCAGCTTCAGGTCCTGGGCTCAATTAAGACATTGGAGACTCCAAGACACTTTGACTCCCAGTTCTTCACTTCAGAGCCTTCTTTGAGTAGCTTCCAGATCCACAGATGCGCCGACGCACGGCCCGGGCTCTGCGGCTCCCGCTGCCGAGAGGCCAAGGTGGCTCCGAGGTTGTCGGAGTTGGAGACCTCGGCAAAGGCGGAGCGGAGCTTCGCTCTCAGCGCTTTCACCAGACGTCAGAGACCGCTCGACCGCTCTCATTTGATTTTGGATCTGAGGAAAGGGAGGGGGGTCTGAAGGCTCTGAAGGAAAAGGTGCTCGAAGGTTGAGGCAGGAGGCGAACATGTACTTGATTCCCTGCATCAGCAGCCGGTCCAGGGTCCCGCTGCCCACCATGGCCGGATAGAGGTCCCCGTGTCCGGGAGGGCACCACTCCTGAGCCAACAAAAACCGGACCGAACCGACGGCCGGAGAAAAAAAGCAGAGCCCATACCGCCCCGCCCAAAGCTGAAGCCGCGGCAGCCCCTTTCAGCCCCTTTCACCGCCGCCTCCGATCTGCCGAGGCGCGTGCTCCGGACTCGCTGCCCAGGTGGCGGGCCGCAAGTCCTCCCGGCCGCAGCGCCGCGCACTCACGCTCTAATATATAGTATGTGTATATATATATATACATATATATATAGGGTCTCGGATCAAGCA
>CAJNJA010068919.1:549-22478 GCA_905231915.1 Symbiodinium necroappetens
TTTATATGGTTTAGGGCTTATAGGGTAGGGTTTAGGGTTTAGAGTGTCCGTGGCTTGCAGACCAGCCCCATGTCCAGCAAGGACGTTGCAGCTGGCATCGGTCCATTTGCCGCTGGAGTCCTCAATTAGATGGTCGGCTTGTAGTTCGGCTGCTTGTGTGGGATTCACACAAGCTTGCAGGATTAATTGCCCCTTGCAAGGACTTATTATATGCAGTTATACATGAGCTGTGCCAAGGTGGGGCTGTTTTGGTTGCTTTGGGGCAAGCGAAGAAATTCAGACTAGCTGGTGTCAGCCACTCCGCACCAAAAGTTGTCGCGTGGAAAATGTGCCAATGTACGTTATATCCATACCACTTGACCGGTAAAATGCGTGGAATCTGTGCTTTCTTGAAATCTACAGAATCGAACACTGCTGCGAAGCCATTTTAGCTCCCTGCAGAGGGCAGGAAGATCTTTGGTGACTTCTATCATGAAGTCCACGAAGCAGGCTCTGGATCGTGGCTTGAAGTACAAGCAAGCAGTACGGGATCAGAGGAATGCCTCAAGTTCCTCCAAATGGAAGCCTCCCAGCATCCCACGTACAACACCAGTGGGAGTGGAGGATATGACTTTGCAAGACATGATGAAGAAAGAGAAGCTGAGCTACGCTGATGCTGTTACTGTTTACTTGGCTTTGCAGGAGTCCCTGAAGAAGCCTTCCAAGAAGCCCAAGTCCGGGAAAGCCGCCGCGAACTCCTCTTGTGAGTCAGCTGCCCCGGCCGAGACCGAGGAAGCCCAGCCCAAGCGCAAGAAGACCAAAGCCGAGGAAGTCGATAAGAAATCCGGAAAGCAGCCCCCAGCCCAGGAAGTCGGTATGAAATCCGAAAAGCAGCCCCCAGCCCAGGAAGTCGATAAGAAATCCAGAAAGCAGCCCCCGTCTGAAGCCCTTTCCGTGGAAGGTTGCAACAGCAAGTCTGTGACTCCGAAGGCCAAAGCTTCTAAAGCCAAGTCTCCATCCTTGAAGCGCAAAGGAGCTTTTCTGCAGGAGCCTGAGGCTGAGGTTCACGAGCCGCCGACCAAGCGAATCAAGGGCAAGACTCCCGCAGAAGCAAGCCATATCCCCCAGGACCCCACCCTGGACGAGGACTCCACCCAGGTAGAGGAAGCCATCCCGGAGGGGGAAGCCATCCCGGACGAGGACTGGGAGGATATCTCCTACGAGTACGACCTATGGAGGCAAGGACTTCCTCAGTCGAGTGAGCTGGAGGCTCACTTGAGAGATCATAGAGCTTTACCGGAGCCTGCTGCCGTGCCTGAGCCTGCTGCTGATGCACCGGTGTCGCCACATGCTGATGCTAATGACAGCCAAGTGTGCTTTGGTTGCAATGAACGATTATACACTTGCATGATGTCTCGCAAACTCAGCTCCAGCTGTGATCAATTTTACATGAACACTTGGGTCTGAGGTCTGGAAGTACCTTTGTGGATGCTGAAGCCAGATTGCAAGCAGGGCGCGGCCTCAGCCCCAAGGACCGCCAGGATTCCCAGACGAACATGAGCGGCCTGAGCGATATCGGACCCTCAGCAAGCCAAGTTGTTGGTGGGGCTGACCTGAACTTGTTGTTGCAGCGTGTGCAGCAGTTGGAACTTGAAAAGGCCGTGTTGGAGTCTCAGCTCAGCAGTGACTCAAAAGGTTCCAGTGCTACGGCTACGCAGCCCGAAGCTTCTGAAGCTCCCAATGAGTCGAAACCAAAAGATGCTGAAAGGCCAATCGCTACGCCTGCAAGGTCCAAGGAGCACGTGTTCCACTCGCCGCCGCGGTCTTCCCCAACCAAGGTTGATGGCCTTCCCGCCGGCTTGGCTGCAAGAATCAGGACCCAAGCCGAGCCCGTTCCGAAACCATCAGAGACGCCGGTGGATATGCCAGAGACGAAGACCGACGATGGTCCGAAAATTAGTTCTGTGACTCACCGAAAAGAATATGCCAAGCTCGCCGCTTTGCTGCACAAATCCCTCCACTAATTATTCCCGAAACCCTAAGCCCCAAATGCCCTAAGCCCTAAACCCCAAGAACCCCTAGATTCGAGAAGAGTTCATGTTATTCTGAATGCCAAGAACCGATTGTACGAAGCTGGAAGCATGGCCAACTACCCGTGCATGCTGGAGCTGCAGGAAGGCACCCTGGATGTCGCTCGGCTATACACCATATATCTTAATATATTTAACCCAATTTAGGTATACAGTTATCGGGACTGAGATTTAGCCAAAACTCGCTTTCCCTAAACCCTAAACCATCCCTAAACCTATAGTTGGCTACTGCCGATGTTCCGGTATAGTTCAATTTTAACCTATGCTTGATCTAGGGAGTGCGAGAGGCATAGCCTAGAGAGAGTGCGCAGAGTGAGAGAACGTGCCGGGTGTGTGTGCGTGTGATCAACCAATCTGGCTCCAATGTTCCGGAGCTGTGCTCTGAGGAGAAGCGCCGCCTCTTGCGGCAGTGGGTGCTAAGTGGCCAGAACATGCAAGCCTGCGAGAGCAGCATCGAGGTAACAAAGGAGTCTGGAGTTCGTGGGGAGAAAATCTGGGCGCAGATCCCCGTGAAGGACATGGGCCGAAAGCCCCACTTCTTCAGTGAGTGCTTCGGCAGCCATATTCTTTAAAGCTTGGGAGCTTCCATGCTTTGTGCTGTTCAGCTTCATGCACCATGCATGCCCAGCTTAGGCACAAAATACAACATATCATTGCGACACAAGTGGGTGAACGGGATGAACAAGCGCCGGATTCCCTTGCCGATACCTTGTATTGGTGTATAGTGGGCCGCACCCAGGTGGAAAGCACTGACTTCAGGAGCACGGCTTGCATTCAATGTTGAACATGTACATGTGTGGGGCTACTTGTGGCTAGTTCGATCAGATCAATTATGAATATCTAAGGGTCAAGCAGAACTTCAAGACCAATTGTCGTCCGGGGTCGCAATTCTTCGATACTCCTATTCCCGGTGCCGATCCGGGCCTCCTCCACAAGAAAGCCCGCCGCGACCCAGCAAGCGCCGCTCAAAGCCGATGTCCTGAGGGCTTTCGACCAGCGCAAGGAGCAGTTGGCTGCGTTGGCACTGCAGGATGCAGGCGGTGCAGGTGGGGAACGATTTTTTTGAAGTGTCACCCATAGCAGTCCTATAAACAAAAGCCCATGACACCCCCGAAAATACACAAACAGAAAGGGACGAGGGAGGGAGAGTGAGGGAGAGAGAGAGAGAGAGACAGAGCGATGGGTTTCATTCCATAATAGGGGATTATAGGGGCCTACACCCTGAACCCAGTCAGGTGCACGCAGCAAAAGGCCGGGATCTAAAGCCTCGACACGACGACCGGGCTCGGTTGCAGGTTCTACGGCGACCACTATCAAAGCCAACTCTTTGATCAATGAGGTATTCAAGTGCCCGAAAGAGAAGCATGCCAAGTGGTGCAGCTAGTTTGCAAGTGTCGTCGTTGTCATCGTCATCCTCGTCGGGCAATCCCTATAAATCCCTAAAGCCTAAACCCCTAAACCCTAAACCCCTAACCTAAACCCCTATAACCCTAAACCACTAAACCCTCAACCCCCAAACCCTAAACCCCCAAACCCTAAACCCCTAAACCCTGAAGCCCTAAACCCTAAAGCCATAAACCCTAAAGCTTCGGGTTTGTGTGATGCAAGGCAAGGAGCTGAAGAAGAACATCAACGGCATCACGGACCTGGTGCTTGATATGGGTGATGCTGCTGATGATGATTCACAGAGGTTGCTCAAAGACGTGAAGGGCCACAAGAAGAGGCTCGACCAGCTTGCGAAGACGTGCCCAGTCTGAACTAAATGAGTGTTGCACTGTTCAACTCATCATCACATGATCCAATTTGCACCAAGGTTCCGCAAACTCGACCCAGAAGCCCAAGCAGATGCAATGGATAAGCAGTGTGATCTTATCCACGAGGAAGTTGCCTTGGATATCGATGAGTGTTGTGTTTTGGGCTGTTCATTGCGACTTTTGTGTGGGGGCTTAGTGGGCATCGGGTGCTTGGGAGCCAAGGTTCAAAAGCTTTCTTTGTGCAAAGGGCAGATCAAAGGCCTGCTGAAGGAGCTCAACAAGATGGCTACCTGATGTGATTTTCCGTCTATTGCTGGTGCATCAACGAGCCTGTTAACTAGCCAGCCCCAAATCCTCCTACAGCATGCCTGGGCCCTTTTCAGAAACCCATGGTGGCTGTGCACCGGTGATATCATGAAGATGGCGGTCTGTGGCCACATCGTTTCCTGATGCACTCTTAAGAGTCGCAATGGTATATGTGGGTCGTGCAAATGCTGTGTAGCTAGAGTATAGTGAAGCTTGCAGATGTTGGCTGCATATTGGCACTTAGGGTTTAGGGCCTAGGGTCTCAGTGGTTTCAATATGCTACAATCCGGATGGAGTCTTGGGTTCGTAAATGTGCACGGCTCGCATATTTGGGGATCCTCTTGCTAGGAGAAACTCTACAAGGCTTTGTGGAGAAACTCCATAGCGCAAGGGGCTAGCTACCGGGGTTGAAGACCGTGCACCAAAAGGGTGCTGGATCCTCGACATGCCAATTTGTCGCTTGCATACATGTAGTTCTGGCTGCTTATGTGGGCACTCGAACCAAGCAAAGTGCTGGGGCCAAAACAATCCTTTCGAAAACTGCTGCATGCATACTACCCAGAGAACCCGATGTCACCAATTCCTGAAGCTGGGTGCTTTGGAGGTGCCAAAAGTACATCAGCGCCGCCGATCGCCGATGTCCTCGACCGGAAGCTACTTTCTTATAATTTGGTATATCCAAACCTATAACCCCCAAGCTGTATAGGGTTTAATTAAGGGTTTAGGGTTTAGGGTACTTTCCCGTCGCTTTACTACACTCAATTAAGTACATTGCTTAACATGAACGGGAATTCGGACCTTAAACTCCCTGCCCTGCTGCATGAGGCTTCTTCGAGCTACATGTGCTGGCGATACATCTTTGACCATTGCCTGTGATCTGGGTGCTTTGCCAATATTATTGGGATTCTGGATGATCCTTAAACCCCTATGCTCTCTAAACATGTATTACAAGTAGTATGTATCCCTACAATCAAAAACCAAACCAAAACCCAAAGGAAATGCCTATGGCTCTCGGCTGCTGGACGGATACCAGAGCAGGCCTCTACGAGAAGCCGAGCTGCATTCCCGATTATCTGGAACAGGACTGGCTTTCGACTGCGAGCTCACATGGATTAATGCACCAGCATTGGACACTCTGGGGGAAGAGATTATTGAGGCATTCCCAGTGCTGCTTCCTTCCAACCTCGTTTCTCGATGCATGTGGGATTATCTTTGGGTATGACGGTTTCAAATCCTCAACCTATATAAAGTCCAATACATATAGTGTGCCGTGCTTAACTCAAAACCCTGATCCAAGGCGAGGTGCCTTCTGCAAGAAGGGTTCTTGAGCACGATGATCCCCGAAAGCGCCGCCCTGGAGCGGTATTGGGAGGCAACACTACAAGAGTTGACTATTCCTTTGCTAGATGGACACCCTGAGTTGTACCATCGGGCGATTCCAATAGTGATCTGGGGTGATGAGGCGACACTGAACCGTTCTTCGTGGATGTTGGCATCGTGGAAACTGGATTGTTTTAAAATTTAGGGTTTAGGGTTTAGGGCTTTAGGCCTTTAGGGTTTTAGGGTTTTATAGGGTTTAGGGTTTAGGGCAGTTTAGGGTTTGGGGTTTAGGGTTTAAGGACAGCAGACCTCTCCAAATGCCGCATGGATTCCAAAGCCTCCCGCAACATTATGTATTCCTGTATGGTGCACAGCTACCTCGTGCGGGACAAGATCAACCTAACACTTCAATCGCTGAATGAGGCTGTTATGGCTGATCTGAACAAACTGAGCACGCAAGGTGTGCAGGTGGGTGATGAGGCCCTTGGTATCGAAAGAAAACATAGCTCACAAAACCCGTAAAGATCTTTGACCCTAATCTCGTCCCTGTTCAGGTATACTATTTCCTTCCTGTTGGATTCAGAGGAGACTTGAAACAGATGGTCCAGGCCTTCAACCTCAGCCGCAAGCCAGGATCCGAACAGGTGCTGCGCCCAAACATGGCACAAAGGGATCGAAGTCTGTTATGTTGGGTTCATGCATTAACCTACATTATATAGTACGGTTTTTTTCTAGGGGCTTATATAATCCTAAAGAAGCCTAAGAACCTTAGAGAAACCTCCCAGGCCCACAAAATATAAGCGCAGGAGCTCGGACTTTGAGGGAATCTAGTTAAAATTTGTGTAGTTCCTATTCAACTACGCAGGTTTGCTTCTTTTGTGAAGCCAGCATGGGACGGCGGGACTTCAGTACTGTGTACACTGATGTTTCAGAAGCAGCTGGGTGGCGGGGAACGATGCATAAAGATGAGAACTGCCCGCTGCCTTGGCAACAGGAGCCTGCTTATGCAAAGCTTCATTACTTCTCGCTGTCTATGATCCGGATTGATTACATGCACACCTTTCATTTGGGCGTGGGCCGTGACTTGGTGGGTTCAGCTCTGAAAATCATTGCTACCGGCAAGCACTGGTTTCCCGGACGAAACATCAATGCTAGATTGCAACAAATCGTTGCAGCTGTCCGGATTTTCGCGAAGCAGATGAAGAAGCAAGTTTCGATCAAGAAGCTTTCGACGAATTCCCTGGGGTGGGCAGACTGTCCTGAGTTCAAAGGCTCTGCAGCCGATACTGCTATCTTCCTTTCTTGGTTGGCGAGTTTCTTACTGGAGAAACCGCCACCGCCGCCTTACGACGGCTTGGCAGGCGTCGTGTGGGTTGCCAATCATATCTGCGAGTTCCTCTTTGGATGTGGCTGCTTCTTGAGCGATGAGGCATGGGAGCAAACCGCAGTGCTTTCGAAGCTTTTTTCACTGGATATCTGAGCCTGGCGACAACCGCACACGAGGCAGGAAAGCTCCTTTTCAGAATGAGGCCGAAATTCCACTTTCTACAGCATCTCTTGGAGGGTCATGGGGGCAGGCGAAATCCTGCGTATGACGCCTGCTTCATGGATGAAGATTTTGTCCGCTGGAGCATGAAGATGTTCCGCAAATGCTCCCATACAAATGCCTCCTGCAACGTGCTGAAGAGGAATTTGGTGACCCTGAAGACGGAGCTTCTGAAGTATGTGTAAGAGAAAAGACCGAGCCATCGAGGGTTTCAGGGAGTTCAGGGGTCGAGTTCAGGGATTTCCGGCTCGGGGTGCTGGGCTTTCGGGTGTGGGTTTCCCAACTCTACAAACCTAACCCCTCGCACCCTAAATATCCTCTACATATATTTGGCTCAAAACGATAATGCTCATGTGCTCGGCTCAAGCTTCCATGCTTCTTTGTTGAAGTTTCGATGCTCACGATGCTCTTCGGTGAAATCCTAAACCCTCATTGGCTCAAGCATGCTATATGCTCTGCTCAAGCTTCTGCTTACAAGGTTCCTTGTTCACGATGTTCTTGGGTCAAGTTTGTGCAAGTGCAGCACCAGCTGTACGAACGGTGTTGGTTGCACAATATTGTGTGCATATCTTCTGCTTGATGAATTCTGTTCATTGTTGGATTATACCATTTCCTTCTTTTCAAATGACCTCTATATCCCCAAATGACCCATAAAGGCCAAATGGCCCTTATATAAGGCCTGCTTTTGAAGGTAGCAACCCTTTTAAGGGCCAAGGCGTCCCCAAGGCGTCATCACTGGTGACGTGGTAGCTCGATGTTCGTAGCTACCATCTTGGTAGCCAAGCAGGACAGCACGCGCCTTGGCCTTGCGAGTGCCGTCCTCCTTCAGCTTCCAAGTCAGGATCCACCGCATCCCTATAGCCTGCGAGGCATCTGGCTTCAGATGCTCAGGGAGGGCCTCGAAGGCTTTGGAGGCCACGAAGTTCTTGACCTCCACCGACTTGGCACTGCTGAAGGCTTCTCGTTCTTCCTGAGTCATCTTCTTTTCGGACAGTTCCACTGCCCGACGCTTTAGGCTGCCCACAAAATAGCCAGCGAGGTCCTGGAAGGCCTTGCGTCGTCCTCGCTCTGACTCTGGGAACTCAATTTCCAGAGCCACAGCTGAGAACTGATCATCCCAGTACCCTGCTCGCTGCTGTGGCCACTGATCTTCGGGAACAGTAGACCACCAGGCTGCCTGGTTCTCGCCGGTAGGTGCTCGTAGTCGGGGACGCCTTGCTGAACTTGACGGTTCACTTGCCTCGGGGAGCTCCTCGGGGTCCGCGTCGTCCTGTAGGTCTAGAGGTCCTTCTGCAGGTCGCTTGTGTCGTATTCGAAAGCGGCTGGGCTGGACCTCTTCCTCAATCTCTTGCGCTCGCCGCCACTCCTGAAGACTGGGGAGATCCCCTGTGAGGTCCTCGTAGCGATTGCCTCCGATCTCGGATGCCACCGAGCGGAATGTCCAGGGAGTCGCCTGGTTGTCCGCAGAGGCGATAGCCTCCACCATTTCCTCACGGGCGGATGCTCTCCGGAGCTGCTCCGGACTGCACTTCAGGAGACTTCTGCCTTTCACCAGCCAGATGGCTCCTCCTGGACGAACTTCTCCAGTAGGTCCTTGTCGCGACTCTGTAGCTAGCACCCGGGCTGGTCCCAGGAAGCGCCCGTGTTTGCCTCCAGGTTGGCGCCGTCCCTTGTTCGAGTCTTGTGTCCGCCAGTAATACACCAGTTCACCGGGGACAAAGTCAAAGCACGGCCTGTGTCTCGAGTTGCGCGCTCGAGAAAGGCGTTGTCGTGCCTGCCACTCCAGTAGACTCTTCTCCGCTTCCATTCGGCGGGTCACTGATCGCTCGAACTCCCCATTTGGGTCCTCCACCAAAAGGCCTGGTGGAACTTGATCGCATCCTGGAATAAAGCGGCCGGTGTTGTCTGGCGCCTGTCCCAGGAGGTGTTGTGCCGGGGAAAATCCCCTGATGAGGTCCTTCTGGTTGAACACCAGGACTGCCTCGGCCAATGCTTCTTCAGCTGAAATGTCTTCGTCTTGAAGGCACAGCTTCTGCATGACGTCCTTGACCCCTTTTATGGCATTCTCACAGGTGCCTATCTTTCAATGGGCTTCCCCTGGGACGATGTCCAAGAAAATCTGGTGTCGATCGCACCAGTCTTCTATGCTTGCGCTCCTGAAGGCGCCTGCCGGATCCAAGCGCAAACATCTTGGATGCCCAAAGTACTGGACCCATCCCTCTTGCAGGTAGTGAATGCAATCGGCTGCTTTTGGGGCTTGTTTTGAGCCTCGTGTCAAAATGCGTGCAACTCGGTAGCGTGACCCTTCGTCGACAACCAACATGAACTGGACACATTCCTCGGTTTTGGGGTGAGTAAAATGTCCTATGTCGGCACAGATCGTGGACAACTTAGGAGGGAGAGGCTCAAGTGAGGCCAGAACTCGGGGAGGTGGCCTGCTTTTCTCTTGACAGACTGGGCGCTGGAAAGACTCAGCAAGCTCTAAGGTTCGGGCGTCGGCCCCTCTCTTCTTAAGTGCTTGTATCATGTGACGTGGGTGGCTGTGGCCAGTGGCACTGTGGAGCAAATACAATTGTTTCTTGATGCGTTCATCCCTCTGGTTTCCTATGGGGCCTGGTGTCACTTGCTCAGCAGGATAAGCTTCACCCCGTCTTAACTCAGGCATCGGAAATCCCAACTTCCTCAAGGTGTCCCTGACTCCCGCATCAAGCTGCCTCCAACCCCTGCTCACGAACACAGAAATCACCCACCTGTCCCCTTCCCATGGACATGTCCCATGCCACGACTTTGGAGGAAAGACCAATCCCTGTTCCTGAAGATCAAACTCGAAGCCCTTCAAGCTTTCCCCGTGAGGACCCTCTCTTTCAGAAGCAACCCCAACCCTGGCGAAATCAGAAGCCTCCCCTTGAACCCAAAGTCCACCCCCTGAATACCCTCCGAATCCTACACTGCCGTTGGGAAACCCTCCGTCGTTGTGGGAATCACGGTGGGTCGGCATGCAGTTCCCGTGGTTGATAACAAACGACGTCCACCGCAGGTGTTGCGGGAGGTATCGTTTGAGGCGTCGGTTCACCTACTTGCAAAGCTCCGGGAGACTGTGGGTCCGACTAGTTGCGCCACACTGGTTCCCATACGAGTAGGCTCCAAAGGCATGATAAGTATTGGGTTTCTTTCGGCTACGGCGGGAGGTTCCTAAGTTCTGAAGTGGGTGCCGGGTCAGGAGGTCCTGGAGGGGCTTGAGGTTGGGCTCAAGGTCCTGTTTGTTAAGTTCCTTGGCTTCCTGTTCCAGTTCTTGTCTGTGGTTATTGCTCATGTATGCTTGGGCCTGGTCCACATCCTCTTCTTGCTCCCCCAGCACACAACTGCCACAAACCTTGGAATCCCTCAATCCCTCGCACGTACATCGAGATCCCAACCCAAAACCCTCAGGCAACTGAGACACCCCCGAGCACTCCTGAACAACTTCGCAGCCATCACCTTCCATGCTGAGAGCCTCACAAACCAACCTCACAAACTCCGAAGTGTAACCCTTCATCCCTTGCAAACCCCCCCGTTCACTCTTGGCGTGTTCGTAGTTGGTGGGGCATCGGCAAGGCTTGTGGAGCTTGTTGGCTAATCTTTGGTGGGTGGTAACCAGCCTCCAACCTTTCTGAAGGAGTTTGTTGTTCTGTCCACGCAATCCAACCGCGCAGCCCTTGGAAACACAAGTGTGCAAACCCATGTGGTATCGCAACTCCTGAAGAACCGGTAACCTCCAAGCTTCACTCTTCTCAGCTATCTCAACCGTCACATGACTGCCTACCTGCATGCAAGTTTGCACCAGCTCAACAGTGTTCTCGAAAGTTTGGATCTCAAGGGCTCGCTTGGCTTTCAGGTCTCGAACTTGGGCCGGGGTTCGTTGGTTGAGGTTCTGCAAGGGGGAGAAGGCTTTCGTAGGTGGGCTTAACCAGACATGCCTAGGCTTCAGGGTCCTAATCTGTTCAAGAATTACTGCGAGACCCTCGGCACGTGAGAGGTCGTGGCCATCCCACAAGGCAGATCTACAGGCCGAATCACTTCTGCCCGTCCTCGCTACAACTGTCTTGGCAAGCAAACTGTCATGCTCTGCGGTCACTTCAAGCAACTCAACCCGACTATCCCCAATCAGCCCTTCGAACAAGTCCGGAATCAACCTTTGGGAACGACGGTCAAGAACCCTGGCTGCTTGCAAACTCAACTCCTGTCCTGGTTCGGCATCTCCTCGTCGTTCTTGGTCGGAACCTTGCGGGTCTTGTCGGGGCGATCCGCCTGCATCGTCTTCACCTCCTCGGTCAGGGCAGCCACCATCTGCGCCAACTGCGCCACTGCCGTCTCCACCACTGCTGTTGAGCTCGAACTCGAACTCACCGAGGTCGAAGGTTGTGTCACCGGTGGTGGCTTTTCCTCCGTGTAGCCGCTGCTCATCTTGGTTCCCTTCTTTTTCACGACAACGATCTTCTTCTTGGGCTCCATCTCCATTGTGGTGCGGTTTTCCATCCACATCACGAAGCGACGAAGGTAGATTGAGCAGCTGTCTTCGCGGCTGGTTGTCTTGGCCCACTCGCAGTACTGAGCATCTGTCTCCAGTACATGTATGTAGGTTTTCGCCGCATACTTTCCAAACCCCATGACGTCCTCGTCCTCGGCCTCGATGGTGCGGATGAGGTGGTTCATGCAGTTCTTCTGGATGATCGCGATGGTGTCGTTGGGCCCCACCTTCAAGCCGTAGGTCTCCTTGACGTGGGCAACCAATGTTGCCTTGCGCTGACTGGCTCGGTTGAGGTCCACCACTGCATTCTGCAGTGCCGTCTTCGCCTTCTTGCCGGTCTCGATGGCCACCTCGCCCTGCTCTGCCATGTCCGCCAAACGCTGGCGAAGCTCCATCCGGGTCCATCCACGGGGCGGTTCCTCGCCCAGGGAACGGAGGTGGAGAACGAGCTCGCCCCTGGTCATGTTGTCCATGGCGAAGGTCGCGAGGAGGTGGGTCACCGAGGGCGTTTGCGTGAGCACTAGGATCGCTGCCACAAGATTCGTGCTGGTCCTGCCATCCACTCTGCTTCACATTCACAGTCGGCAGGATCGTGCCACTGATGCTGCATCCCTCTCTCACTTCAGGTACGCCCGAAGGTTCATGACAAACCCTGTCCTGAACAAAAGCTTCGCTAACCACCCCGATCCCCTTAGAGTGATCTGCAACAGCTTTGTTGGACAATCCCTTCCCTGATTCTAAAAACTCGCCCTTCCTCTTTCCGTCAGGGTCAGAAGTCGGAAGGAGCTGTCCCTAGCGAGGCAAGAACTCGCGAAGGCTCGGAACAGCCTGGCTGGCTTGATAAGCGTTTGCCATCCAATCCTCAGTAAGGGGAAGAAGCTGGTGCCCAGATCGCCCACGGCCTAAGGGGATCACACGACTCGCATCAAGATGACGAAACACTGCCAAGTCAGCCTGGAAACCGATCACAGCTCCTAAGCTACGTAGCGCTTCAACACTCAGCAAAACTGGGCTTTGCCCATGGTCCAAAGTGTGCACTCGGAGTTCTCCGGGTGCCCCTCCTGCGCTCACTTGTAGCGATGCTGTGCTCAAACACTTGTTTTCTGTACTGTTTCCGAACGAAAAGGTCGGAGGATTGCTTGTGCTCACAGAAGTCAGGCGGCTGTTCCCGTGCTTCTTCTTGTTCTGGTTGAGGATGGCTTCTACCGCCGCCACGCTCCCAACTGTCTGGGTGGCCCCGCCATCGACAACGCACATGCCGGCAGCCACTGCCTCAGAGGTTGTGAGTCCCGTGCCTGCAGCTGTCACGCTCCAGGCCGCTTCGCTCTCCTGGTTCTGGGCGAAACCTGCAAGGCACGCGGTGATGTTGAAGAAGCTGTTGCCGATGTTGTGCATGTCGGGGTCCTCGGGGAGGTCGGTCGTGCCCGGTACGGCGTCGCTGTAGCACACGAAAGGTGCTTGCTGGCGTCCATTGTCGTCTCCATCACCAGTGGTGGCCTCAGCTTGTGCTGCCAAGGGTTTCATCGGACAATTGGCCGCTCTGTGTCCCCGCTTGCCGCACCTTAGGCAGTCGATATTCGAATCATCCCTGGCCCGGGGAGCCGTCGAGGAAGTAGAACTCGAGCCACCCTGGTAGTAGCGACGGCTCTGCTTCACAAAGTGCTGCTTCTGGCGGGCCTCCTTCAATGTCCGTTTGGCTTGATGGAGGGCTGCTAGTGCCTCTCTGGCGGTCTCTTCACAGTCCACCACCATGGCGATTCCCTCCTCGGTCATGCCGCCATCGGTCAACTCCTGGAGTGAAAAGCCCATGGCGTCGCCCTCTTCATCTTCAGAGACCTCCGCGGCCTCCCCCATGTAGCTCTGGTATCGCCGTTGGTCACGGCGACGGACTTCGCCCTCCGGGAACTGGTTCCGGAGTTCCTGGGCCACCTTTTGTGGGGCGAAGTCGCCCCCCAGCGCAGTCAGGACAATGTTCTTCTCGGCATGGTCCAGGTTGGAATCCGCGAGAAGGTACCAGCCTTGTATAAAGGCGGGCAACAACTCAGGGAGTCCCGTTGCTGTCTCCCCCAAAACTGAGCCACCACTCGAAGAGTGATCGCCCCAATCTCCAGAGTATCCCCAGTTGCCTCGCCACTGCCAGGAGTAACTGGACCACGAAGTAGGCCTCCAGGTGCTCCACTGGCTGTTCCACTGGTCGCGCTCTCCAGCTGGGGTCTCGGTGGCCTCTGTCGAGGCCTCTGTCTCACCAGCTGTAGCTGTAGGCTCCTCACTCGCTGGTGTCCACTGCCGGCCCCAACTGACTGGGGCCTCGTAGCTGCTGCGCCGGCTCGAAGTCCACGTGCCACCAGGTCGTACTTGATCATCTCGCTCGTAGTGTGGCTGGACCCTCTTCAGGGCTTGGCTCGCCCGCATGTAGGCCTCCGTCTTCCGCGTGATATACTCATTCATGCTCTCATTGGCCTTCCTGCGGGTCCCCTTGAAGTAGGTCGCCAACAAGTCTGTGACCTCGTTCACTCTCGGCTTGCCCAGGGCCCGCCTCAAGTGGTCCATGAGCACCCTCACGCCGCCACGGTAGGCGACCCAGCCTGCACTCTGGCCTGCGACGAACCTACGGGCTGCCCCCGTAAGTTCTTGAACCAACTTTGGCCCCGCAGTGTAGCGTTTCTCCCACGTCAAAGACGTACTGTTCCCATAGCAGGGAGGCTTCCTCGTACTGCACGAAGGTGGCCGCTTCTCCACTCCAGCATGGTATCCCGTCTTTGGTTCGCGTCACTGCAGGGGCGCCACTTTCAGACGCGCCGCTCATCACTCTCCAGTCCACTGCTGGAGCCACACACCCTGGATCTTTATGAGCCCCCCTTTCCAGCGGGAGGCTCCGCTACCATGAAAGAGGCAGCGTCCGAAGTAGCTGTCGATGGCCAGGCTTGCGGATCAGCTAATGCAGTAAGTCGAGGGAGCTATGGCTCGGACAAAACGGAGCTACAACCCTCGCTAAAGCACGGCAGCCTTTGTCTCGATCCTCTGCGAAGCTTCGGCGCGAATCTCCTGACAGAGGATGTAGGGCCAGAGTTCGGTGGAACTTGCAGGGTTTAGGGGTTTAGGGTTTAGGGATAAGTCCCCTAATATGGGTTATAACTAGAGGTTACCCTACTTATAACTCCACTTATAACTACCCATGAACCTCCAAGTACATCTGAGCAATGAGCTACATGCGCTGTAGCACGAGAAAGACCCCCTACCCTAATCCTTAACCCCAAACCCCAAATCGGTCACGGAACGCCAAAAGAACCCATTAACCCTTAAATGAGAAACATGCCCTGTAGATTGTAATATATTTGTAATTGATCAAGACTCCGATAATTCAAGATACGTGCCGTAAATGAGGGGGTTTGCCTGGTATTGAGCTCTCTGAGAACCCTTATAAAATTAAATAGCCATCATTGTCAAAAATAGTAACCCTAAGGTTTAGGGTTTCGAGTTTCTGGTATCTCTTACCCTTAGCATCAAAATAGCCCAAAAGCCTTATATAATAGGGTCTTTGGGTCCAAAAGCCTTAAGATAGGAGTCCTTTGAGGGTAAGGGTTATCGAAAATTAGAAGCGACCCTAAACCCAAAACCCTGGTAACCCTTATCGAAAATTAGAAGCGACCCTGGTAACCTCTGAGTTTCCTGAACACCCTAAGGGTCCATGCACGGTTTAGAGTTTAGGGTTTAGGGTTACTTTGGCCTTAAAAGTAATCCCTGTATAGGTACTTTGGGCCCAAAGTATATACGATTTGGGTACATGGACCCTTATATACCCGAAGTATCCTTAAACCCTTAAGATGGTACCCTTAAGACCCTTAAAGGAACCCCTATATTTGGGGTACATGGACCTTTATGAAGAGGCCTCCTCTACTCCCCCTCCGAGGTCGTCGCCTGCACCGAGAAGGGCGCGAAGCGCAAGGACCCGACCAGGGTCTAGGGTCTATAGGGTTTAGGGGTTAGGGGTTTAGGGTTTAGGGTTCAGGGGTTTAGGGTTTAGGGGTTTAGGGTTTTAGGCTTTAGGGGTTTAGGGTTTAGGGGTTTAAAGGCGAAGTGACGTAAACTTACCAAGGCCGTTGCTGCCTTTACTGCAACAGCCTTAAATCAAGAAGCTAAGCTTGCATCCTGTTGCGAGGCGTTTTGCAGCCTTTGCAGCTGAAGGTGTATTGAAGTCTCTGCAAACTATGCTTTGGACTTTAGGGTTGCGGTTTTGGGGGGTGGGGTCTCTTAAACCCTAAACTCTTAACCCTATAAGCCCTTATAAGCCCTAAGCGGTTTGGGGGTTTGCGGTCCTTAAGGACTAAATGACCCGTAACAAGTAGGGGCCCTATACCCTCATACTATGAATCTCTATATGGTATACGAACTCTATATATATACCCTTTTGGGGTTCTGTTCGTCCTTTATAAACCCTAAACCCTACAGAACCCATAAGCCCTAAAGCCTATAGAACCCGTACTAACCCTTGTAAGAACTCTTAAAGGAACCCTAGGGTCCCTACACCCTGCAAATCCTAAACCCTAAGCGGTTTGGGGGTTTGGGGGTTTGGGGTCTCTGTGAGTTTGAGGACATCTCCTTGGCCACGTGCATCGTGAACTTCGACCTTCCGCGAGACGTCGAGTAACTGGGCTGCATAGGAACCCTAAGCCTTTACTAATTGGTTTAGGGTTTAGGGGTTTAGGGTTTAGGGTGTAGGAACCAGTCCACCGGAAGGATCTAAAACGTAGATCCCCTAATTTGGGACCCCATGCTACTAAGGGGTACTTTCAAGAAACCCTTTTAGGGGATCTATTTTTTAGATCCTTCCGGTGGTCCGGGGCCGTACTCATTACCTAAACCATTTGGGGGTTTCCTTGTTATAATTATAGTATAGTATATCCCAAAACCCTATTCTAATCATTGAGGCTTCTACAGGAACCCTGAATCCTGAACCAGAAGCCCGAATGTCGGAGCCTGATTAAGAGACGCTGGTCCTCTAACGCCGAAGCATTAAGATCCTTGTAACCCGGACCACCGGAAGGATCTACACAATAGATCCCTCAAGGGGGTTCCTTTAAAGTACTCTTTAGTAGTGTAGGGTCCTAAATTAGGGATCTACGTTTTAGATCCTTCCTTTGGTCTGGGTAGGAACCCTAATAAAGACCCAAGGCTTCTTAATCAGGTTCCTATACTTTTCCGAACAATCAAGTTTTCGCCCCCCCAACTTCGAGACTTTATAAGCCCTCAGTCTTAATCCCCGACTGAAGGTTCAATTCCGGAGTCAAGAGTTCTTGGTGCGCTACGTCCGAAGACT
Organism: Symbiodinium necroappetens; assembly: GCA_905231915.1. Classification (NCBI taxonomy): domain Eukaryota; class Dinophyceae; order Suessiales; family Symbiodiniaceae; genus Symbiodinium; species Symbiodinium necroappetens. The sequence continues at coordinate 17,369 of CAJNJA010068919.1, forward strand.
CAACTATCAACCCCAGGATTTTAAAAAAAAATCGGGGCTGGGGCAAAGCGGTTCGGGGTTTCAGGTCTTCTCAGCTACCACGGATTTGAAGTGCGGTAAGAACGTAGATACTATCGAGGGCTATGGCACCCCTTTTTACACCTACTTTGGGGGGGGGGGGGCCCTAAGCCCTAAACCCCTAAACCCTAAATGCCTAAGTCCTAGACCCCTAAGCCCTAAACCCGAAGCTCCTACACCCCAAACCCCTAAGCCCTCAACCCTAAGCCCCTAACCCCTAAAACCCTTTAAGCCAGTTGAACCGCTAAACCCCTAGGCCCTAGGCCCTAAACCCCTAACCCCTATACCCTAAACCTAAACTCCTAAACCCTAAAACCCTTTGAGCCAGTTGAACCCCTAAACCCCTAAGCCCTACACCAGGGTCACCGCCGAAGTAGCAGGCGCTTCAAGGTCTCCGGCCAAAGGGTCATCAGACAGCGGTTGAGGGTTTAGGTTCCTTAGGGGTTTGGGTTTAGGGTCCTTAGGGTTTAGGGTTTGTGGGTTTAGGGGTTTTGGGGGTTAGGACTTTAGGGTTTAGGGTTTAGGGCTTAGGGTTTAGGGTACTTGAGGACCCAATAATATGGTCACTGGAAGCATAGGGATACAGCGGTTTTGGGTTCAGGGTCCTTAGGTTTTCCGAGCTTCGAGTTTGAGGGGCAAGTGTGTAAGAGTTGCGGGCCTTTAACTAAAGGAAACTACAGGTGGGGAGTTTAGGGTAGGGTTTAGGGTTTAGGGTTTAGGCTACAGGTGGGGAGTTTAGGGAATATACGGCTTCTATAAGACTCCGATAAAGGTAACTACCCACCTGAAAATGTCCTAGATTTCAGGGCATTCTCAAATCCTAAACCAAAGGGAACGCAGCCAGCGCTTGAAGGATATGGCTTTGTGGTGTAAAGGGTTGGAGTTGAAAGCCCTGACCTCCCAGCGTAGGTTGCTTAGTGACTTGGGGGTTTGGGGCTTTGACTTGTTGCAGTCCCACAGCCATGCCCCCGGCACCTCGGACTCAGTAAGACACACAGACACACATATATATATATGTATGTATATATATAAATATACATTATATATATATATATACAAATATATACACATGCACATACACATATGTATATGTGTATATATATATATACATATGTGTGTGCCCGACAAAGGGCGAGAGGTTGAATCCCTCGGCATGACCAAAAAGCCAAAAAGCCCAGACCCCTCTAACCCCGTGTCCCCTTAAAAACTGGACAGACAAGAGAGTTCACACCTACTGGCACAGGTAGGTTTAGGGCTCCTTCAATGGTTCCTTGAAAGGGATCTATTATGGGCTAATGGCATAAAGGATCATGGGACTTGGTAGCTAGGGTTACAAATTGAGGTACCTGTACATATAACTACTTATAGCCACAATCAAAGTATCGCCTAACGCTTTACTCATGAAGGCCCTTAGCCCTTAAACCCTAAAGACCAAGAGACCTCCTGGCACGCGAATGCAAACCTTACTTTTACATAGAACCCTAAAGCCTAAACCCCCTAACGGAACCTTTAAAGGAACCCTTAACGGAAGCCCTTCATATTTGTGAGCTCTGCGAGAGACCGGGTCTAAGGAAGGTGATCAAACGCTTTGGCCAAGGCTCAGCGCCGACACCGCAGTGAGCCCAATACCCCTTGATTAAGGAATATACCCTTAAATTATAGGGGCCTTAATATTATGGTTTAAGCTATATTCCTTAATAAAGGGGTATTGGGCTCTCTGGGACCTTGTCTGTGCTTTGGGGTTGTCTGTAGGGCTCTTGAGGATTTCCGGTTTGGGGGTTTGGGGGTCCGTACTTGGAGGTTCATGGGTAGTTGTAAAGTAGGGTAACTATAGTTATGACCCATATTAGGGGACTTATAAGCCCACTTAGAACTACCCATGAACCTCCAAGTAGGGCTCTTGAGGGTTTAAGGTTTTAGGGTTTAGGGGTTTAGCGTTGTGTACGTGGGACCTTTAGGGTCTATTTGGCGTAGGGCTTGGCTCTGTGTATGATACATACATGCACACATAGATATACGTGCAGAATTTTAAAGGATTTGAAAAACTAAGTACGAAGCATTCGTTAGTTTTTGACTTCGTCTGAAATTAAAGCTTTATCCGTTAAATTCTTTAAATTTCAGATCGTCGGAATTAAAATTTAAAGAATTTTGGAAAGTTCCACACCTTTTAAAATCGTCCGGAATCAAAAATTTCAAGAAGCTAGATATTTTAAATGTTTCCGGCTGGACCCCAGCACCAGCCCCCAGCCTCCAGCCCCACAGCCCCTGCCCACGGAATCAAATTTTGCACAATTCTTTAAATTTTGAAATAGTCAGAAATCAAAAATTTCCAGGTTTGAAAAAAAGATTTCAAACACGAAAAAACCTTTAGATTTTAAATCCTCCGGAATTGAAAATTTAAAGAATTTCAAAAATCTTGATAGCGAAATATTTTTAAACTCATTTAATTTTTAGATCGTCCGAAATTAAAAACTTCGAAAGTTTAAAGAATATAACAAATTTGAATGTTTCCGGCTGGACCCCAGCACCGGCCCCCAGCCTCCAGCCCCAGCCCGCGGAATTAGATTTTCTAAATCATTTAAAGTCTTAGTTCATCTATGTGTGTATGTACGTATCACAAACAGAGCCAAGCCCTACGCCAAATAGACCCTAATGGACCATTTAGGATCTATTTGGCAATCTGGTTTGTGTAGGGGCTAACAAACACCATCGGCGAATACAGTGTGGCTTGGCCCGTGTTTCCTGCTCGACTGTGGCTGTCTTGGTTGAGAGCTCCTTGCACACTCCTACGGTTGATGATGTGAATCCTGCATTACCTTAAGGACCCTAAACTATGGGAATTTTGGTATATTCCCTGTTATGGGTAATGCAGGATTTATATCATCAACCGTAGTCTGTTGTGACACTTGTGCGGGTAGCCTTACACGAAGCCTCGGGGTCCCCTAACCTTAAAGATGAAACGAACCCTGAAAGGGTTTAGGGGTTCATCTACCATATAGGGTTTCATAGTATGAGGGTAGTAGGGCCCCAAGGGTCATTTGTCCCCCTAAACCCTAAACCCTAAACCCTACTTTTAGGTGTCATTTAGTCCTTAAGGAGGAACACAGCATGACGTGCAGTGGTTGCCTCGGGCCGAGCGCCTTTGGACCACCTTTCGGGTGGGACGGTTTAGGGTTTAAGGGTTGAGGGTTTAGGGTTTAGGCAAGCATGGCACGAAAGGCTGCTCGTGTGGTCTCAGTTCCTTGGTGCTGCTTCATTGAGCTTCGACCTTGATATGGCGGCACTGTGATGCAGTGTAAATGCTTTAGTGTGAGGTCTGTGAAGCCCCACAACAGCATGCTTGAGCAGCAAGCATTCCTTCTGGAAGGCAGGTGTTCTGGAGAAGAGCGATTGACTCTCTCAATTTGATTTCGATCAGGCTGAGTGGACCAAAGCAAGCAGTCATGTGTCTGACCTGCCGCCAAACTGGTTCGGACGTCAGCTTGTGGAAGTCTGTCCGGACCTCTTTGACGAGACCCTTTGGTTTTTTGTAGCTCTTTTTAAAATAAAGACAACGAGCTATAGGGTGCTAGGCTCTTGGGGATTGCACAGGGCTTTGGTTGGGTCGTCTGGGCTTCAAGGCTTTGGGAGTGTTGGGTTGAGGGTTTGAGACTCGTTTTTTTTGTCGCCGCGAGGCTTCGGGTTTTCGACTGCGTGCCAGTCAAGCCGCATTCCGGACCCGGGTAGGGCGGTGTCTTGCGGCGTGATCCCATTGAAGCATTCTCTTCAGAAAAAGGCGTCGCTGTTCTAGTGACTGCGTAGTAGAATCTTAGTAGAAACGCCTGCTACCTTCGTTAAAGGCTTCGGGGTTTTAGGGCTTAGGGTTATGATCCTTAAACGGGTTTTAAACCATAAGTCCCGAATGTTTACAGTGGTGCTTGTTCATGATGGCCCGTTTTCACCCAGATGTTGCAAACAAGTCTCAAGGAGTTCTTCTCCAGCTGGCAGGGGTTTAGGCGTTTAGGGTTTGGGGTTCGTGTGGTATCCTGCACATGACGTTGGCAACACAGGGTGTTATACAGGTTCACGCTGTTGTAGGACTTAGCAGTTCTTGGGCATGAACCGGGACAGCTATTGAAGTGCCCCGTAAACCTTTTCTCCTCGTTTGGCCACGAAACGTCGCTACAACCCGCCGTGAACCCTTCAAAAACCCCATGGTCTACAACATCCCACACCCTATCAGCCGTGTAAAAGCCATTCCTGTCCTGTAAAAATCGATTAAACCCGTCTGTATCCCCAGAAAGCCTATGAACCTGCATAAGAACATCAGCCTCATATAAGGTTTAGGGTTTAAGGTTCAGGGTTTAGAATTTAACTCATATACTTTCAAACGCCGTAGAGAGACCCTTCAAACGCGGTTCAGTGAACCCGGAGTCGTGGGCAGGCAATAGCCGCTTGGGTCCAAGCACAGAGATCGTGACCTTCGTCTCCGAGGAGCTTAAATCCCGAAAGCCTAAACCCTAAACCACCGCAAACCCTAAACCACCCTAAACCCTAAACCACCCTACAAAGAGGTTTGGGTGTACTGGAGATGGGCTTCAGCAAGGCTTGTTTCGGGTTTTCGCAACTACGGTTCTGAAGCGGTTTCTGTGCCTTTTTCAAGCAGTCTGTTGGTTGGTCTTCAGGGGTTTTATACTTGGAGGTTCCTGGGTAGTAGGGTTGGGACTGATAGTTCCACTTATAATTACCCATGAACCTCCAAGTACTGAGAGGGCACCCTAAACCTGGAAACCCTAAGCCCTGAAACCCTACACCCATAAGCCCTAAACCCTAAACCCTAAACCTGGAAACCCTAAACCCTGAAACCCTAAACCCTGAAACCCTAAACCCATAAGCCCTAAGCCCTAAACCCCTTGTGAAGGTCGGGTTGGAAACTCTTGGAGTTAATTTAAACGCTGCGCGTCGTCCGCCTCGGCCCGGCCGTATGTTGGGAGGAAAACATGATGCCAGGTCTGGGGCTTTTGCTTTCGCAGGATATCGGGGTGAAGAGTGATAGGGGTTGTGCATAGAAAAA
>CAJNJA010068930.1:187-10286 GCA_905231915.1 Symbiodinium necroappetens
ACCCCAAACCCCTAAACCTAAACCCATAACCCTAAACCCCTGGTGCCTTGCCAGGGGATCGCCATCCGGTCGCTTGAGAATGGTCGAGCCCTTGAGCCTGACGAGTGAAGGGTTTTTAGGGGGTTTCGGGTTTAGGGTTATCAGTTTTCGGGTTTTAGGGATCAGGGTTTCGGGTTTCGGGTTTGGTTTAGGGATCAGGGTTTAGGGAGTTCAGGGTTTAGGGTTTCGGGTTTACGGTTTAGTTTTTGTTGTTTTATGGGGCCTTTTTCGTCGCCTTCAATCTGCGACGGAGCCGCTCCGTGTCGTAACGCAGCTATCTTTAACGGAGTTGCTGCAAGCACGCGCAGCGACCTAGTTAAAATGTTTCAGTGCGGAATGGAGTCAATCTTGCTTCTCCTGGGAAAAGGGCTCGGGTTTCCGAGTTGTTTCTGAACCGAGATGCCAAATACACGCCGTCGGGATCACGAAATCACTCTTGCATTCAAGCGTGGCGCGCCTCCGAATTTCCTTCGGCGTGAGCATTCTGTAGGAGCCAGCCTGGCCACTCGAGGGATTTACATACTGGGAACCCCGTTGCAAGGAACTGCTCGCCAGCGAGAACCCCCAAAAAAGCAGTAGAGCCTGAGAAATCTGTAAGAACTTATATGACCATAGGGTCAATTGCCCTTCCTAGGCATCACTAAGCGTAGACATCGATGTACGATCTGACAAGACTCGTCTGCATATTCTTTTTCGTATCAAGATGATTACCATTACCACCATACATATCGGCAGCACCCACGCTTTTGCAACGGCCGGCGTTCGTGGCCATAGTCCTTATTGTCATGATTACTGCGTTGCTTATATTGGCGTGGCTCCTAGCTAGCTAGTGTGAGAGCTCCGATCCTAGACCCCGGGGTATAAAGGATGTTGAAGAGAAACCACTAACACCATGTTTGGGTTTAGGGTTTAGGCTTTACGTTGTCACTTGCTCTTGACTTGCTCTTGCTACTTCTGAGTGAAAGCATGAGAAAGTTGCATCAGCAACGATTTTGTAAGCACTCAGAGTCTCTTCTTCCAGGAAGCAGGTGAGCTTAATGCAACAGCAAAAACCCTACGGGTTTTAAGGGACCTAATAATCATGTACTTGGGTTATGGATAGTAGTTTTGTAGGTTAGTATTCAGAAGAGTATATGATTATTATGTACTTGGGCCCTTATGGAAATACCAACAGAAGTTGGGCTCTGCGGTTGCAACTGCCACTGCCCGTAGGTTTGTTGTTCCGTCCAAGACTAAGCTATCACTCCTTTCCGGAGCCAGCATTACTACTCGTTCTTGAAGCGATTGCTTTCTCAGAACCTTTCGTGACATCGAGAGGACTGCTAGTCCGTGTTCTTCCAGTACTAGGAGTTGCTCTTGTTCTTTTTATCCTTCTTGCTGCTGCTGCTGCTCTTCTGCCTACTTGCTTCCCCACTACCACGACGTGTATTGTTGTCTACAACAAGAATCATAACCCAGACCTCTTTGTGGCAATCTCGTAGCAGTCAAGTCCTGATGCTCATTGAGCCCGCATGCCAGCAACACACAGCAACAGTAATCTGTTCACGACCCACCCAAATCCTAAATATCGCTAAAGCCCTAACAGACTAACACCCCAACGCCCTTCGACATATCCGTAACATACATCCCTCAAACTCGCCCAAAGCCCTTAGAGGCATCTCGCCCGTCGCCTTGAGCTCCTTATCCAGGCGCACCAAGCCGATCCTGGACGGAAAAAACAGACCCCTCATTTGGGTAGTTCTCTAACTTAGGGTGCATTTTTGGGCCCCCAATATAGTACGGCACCCTTATAAACATGACCCTAAAAGGGACCCTAATTTAGAGAACTACCCATTTGTTGTCTTGAAGGGCTCTGCTCCACCTGCCATAGTCCATGTCGGTTAGAAGCCCCTGTTGTGGGGCTTAGGGTTTAGGGTTAAGGCTACGGGTCGGAACATGATCAAACACTCCGCAAGCACCACTACCCTAAACCCGAATACCCAACTTAACTAAGGACTTCGAGCTTTTCATTCGTACAAGGCCGGGCACGTGTCTGGGCATGTCATGCTTTAACATGAGTGGTGGTACACCTTGTACTTACACATAGGCTCCATAGTAGTTCCGTTTTTGGGATCACCTTATAGGATCCCAAATATGAACCACAAAAATGAACTACTATGGAGCCTATGGGTAGGTCATCAGGATACCACTACTGCGGGTCTATGACATGGTCCGACCCCTGGGTTTAAACCAAAACTGTCGCAACCTGAAGCTAAACAACACACGCCCAGTCTTGAAAGGTATCGTCCTGGAAAGTCTGCATCTTCCAGTGCACTACTCAGCAAACACATCGCAGTTTCGTAGACCCTATAAGCCAACCTAACATATATTGCTTACACACACACACATACACATTGCACAAAGAGGCTAACGAGTAGAAGCAGATACATTAATAGATGAAAACACTGATCAAGCATGTACCTATCTTGCACATGTATGTGTGTATGTGTGTGTGTATGTATGTATGTATGTATGTATGTATGTACGTGAGTATGAGTATGTGCATGTGCATATGTATATGTATATACATATGTATATGTGTATGTGTATGTATATGTATATGTATATGTACATGTATATGTATATGTATATGTATACGTATATGTACATGTATATGTATATGTATACGTATATGTACATGTTTATGTATATGTTTTTGTATGTGCATATATATTTATACATACATACATACACTCTCTCTATATATATATATAGTACTAATAAACATAACAATAGCAATGATGATAATAATAACAATAATAATAGTAGCAATAATGACAAGCCGCTGAAAGCCGAACAATTTGCCAGAAGGCCCCTGGAAGAAAGCACTCGGCTCCCGGCGCTGTTCTCTTCACAGCCTTACGGCCACGTGTGCAGAGGTTAGCGCTCAGTGGGCCACGGTTTACGGTTTAGGGGTTTAGGGTTTAGGGGTTTAGGGATTTAGGGTTTAGGTTTCAGGGTTTAGCGCTCCTTCAACGAGATTTAGGGCTTGGGGTTTAGGAATATATGGGATAATGTAGGGTTTTATAGGGGTTTAGGGGCCTTCGCAATAAGAATATGGCTTGTGTGGCAGGACTACATCTATATATAATGGGGAAGACTAAGGGCTAGTAAGTACTACGAATTCCTCAGGCTTACTCGGAAATTTACGATCACACCTTGAAGCAGGCCCGAAGCTGTAAGTTCTAGGGTCCCTACTTGGAGGCCCAGGAGACTTAGCAAGTGGGTTATAAGTAGTGTTATAATTAGGGTAACTCCATTTGGGGTCTTATAACTCTACTTATAACCGACTTACTAAGTCCCCTGGGCCTCCCAGGGTTAGACCCGAAACCTCAGCTTTAAGCAGCCGTAAGTTCACAGCACAGGAACCAGTCAAGTTTTAGGCAGAGTGCCAGGCCTTGGGGTTTTGAGGGTTCGGAGCTTCAAATCCTACAATGTGCCAGAATTGGGCATAATACGGTTGATGATATAAATCTGCATTACCTTAAGGACCCGAATACTATGGGAATTATGGTATATGGGTAATGCAGGATGTATATGAATCATCAAGCGTATCTTGGGTACTGCCCCCATACTGTAATAGTCTTTCAAGGGGCTACTATTTATGGAGCCTGGAGTCTTACATATCCACGTTGTGAATATTACTAAACTGTTACTGAGTGGGGGCAGTATCCACATAATATCCATACTGTACTATAATATACTGATGTGTACTGTCACTATGCTATACTATGCGAGGAAAGACGAAAATGAGCTATGATGAACGATACTGTGCAAAAAATGCACGGTACTGTACTGTGACATTAGAATACACCGGCTGAATGAAGTGGAGGAGTGTTAGATTCAGTTAACTTCATAAATAACTGAAGCTGGGGAATCAGCCTAAGGCTAAAGGTCGCCCTCGTCCGACATTGTAATACGCATATACGCATACTACAGTAGGTTGTAGTACGTCATAAAAGTGTACCTATAATACTATAGTATTCTTGGGACTTGGTTGCCCAATAGTGGCGTTTTTTCACCTGCGCTTGCTTTGATGCCCCGGTATTCGACGCTTTCCTGCAAAGAACTGACTTGTGCAATTGTGCCCCCGACACGCAAAGGGTGCCCGATGTACTCGAACATCCGCAGAATCTGCCGGTACCTGAGCGGGACTGTTCAAGTTGCGCTGACCATGCAGCGACTTCAATCACTGTAATGTGGAATCTGAGCATTCGGTTGCGGTAGCAAAGGTCGCGAACCCGGTGGCGGAAGTCTGCTAGTCGGCGCACTGACCTTCCTTCATGGTAAACGACAGGGCTGCGATGCCGTTGACTCGGTCGTGCTCCAGAACCTGCGGGCGGACGACTAAATCGCTAAACCCTATGACCCCAAAAGCCATAAACCCAAAACTCAAGGGCCAATAACGTGTCTCGGAGCTGCGCCGCAAGGCTGACTTCCTGCAAAATAGCGGTTGCATATCCTGGCAGCACCTGTACGTTGTTGGGGTGAACTTTCGGTTTTATTTCTTGCAGAGGAAACGGAGAGCCCCGCAATGCAATCAAGAAGTCTCACTCTGCAGCCAAGAACTTTATCACGCATTACTGGGAGGAAGCGCCCTCCGATAACCCTCATTACACGGACAAAAACCCTAAACCCCGCCCTTTCCCTCGCCTCCAGCTCTTCCAGAGGAAGGCACGGTCGTCGCTGGTCCGGCAGCCGAAGCCCACGGCTCAAGGCCTCGTTAGGGTTTCGGGCTTTTAGGGTTTAGGGAGTCTAGGGCGTGGGGTTCAAAGTCTAGGATTGAAAGTTTTTTGTTTGTTGTGAGCCCCTTTCATTTGCTCCAGCCTTCGCTCTAGGGTTTAGGGCTTGTGGTTTAGGGTTTGGGGATTATCGGGCTTGTGGTTTTCGGTTTAGGGTTGAGGCAACGGCCTAAATCATCCTTCTAAACCATAGCATTGGCTAGCCACGCAGTCATAAACCAAAACACATGCGTAGGATCTTTCCAGGGTCTTACATCGAGAACTAAGGGCTGCAAAAAAAGGAAAACGTTGCGATACACTAGACTTTAACTTTGACAGCCTACGATGAACAGACTCGATATCAAATGCAATGGAGCCGAATGGGGAGTTCAAAAGAAAAAATGCGCAACGTACTGCAACATACGGCCTGTTCGTTGCAAAGGAGGCACGTGTCTAACGCAGGGGTGTCTCAACCAGCTTGCAAAGCACCCAAACCCTAAACCCTAATTTTGGCCCGGCCTGCATCTTCTGGCTATCCGGCGTCCCCTCGTAGACCACCACCTTTTCTTGGGCTTTTGTGCGTTGGAAGGCTCTAGGGATGACGACAACAACAACAGCAACAGCAACAGCAACAGCAACAACAACAACAACCACAGGTGCTGCTGCCACTAATTACTACTGCTACTACTACTACTACTACTGCTACTACTACTGCTCTTCCTGCTGCGCTCTGTTTTTGCTGCTGCATACCACCAGCACCAGCAGCACCCCCACCACCGCAAAAGCTTCTGCTAATTCTCTTGCTTTTCTTTTCATTGAGCAGCTCATCCACTGAGACTAAACACTTCGAGGTCCCGGCTCTGTATCGACGCGTGATCTCGTAGCGCGGGTGTGTCTGCCAAGCCCGGCTGCTATCAGCCTCTCTCCTCTTTCTAGTCTCTCTGGGCCATGCTTGCAGCCTGGCTCCGGCCGGCCTTTTCCAGTTCCTTCAGAGAGCTGGAAGAAGCTCGAAGACGGGTTTTCGGTAGCTGTCAGTCCGACATGGGGAACCCAAACCGCAATCCTGCACTAGTTGAAGCCCTTAGAACCCGAAGAGCTCTGAAACCCTGGGCCCTGAGCCGCTACCCCAATTCTGCGACCACCCTAAACCCTAAATTACTAAACCCTAAACACTAGACCCTGAACCCTAAACCCCAAACTCCCCAACCCTAAACCCTAAACCCTAAACCCCTCTAAACCCTCAAAGCCCAAACTCCCCAACAGGAGGAGCTTACAAAGCGGCTTTGAAGCCCTAAAGGGTTTGCAAGGGTTTAGGGCTTTAGGGTGTAGGGTATAGGGTTTAGGGGTTTAGGATTAGGGTTTAGGGTTTATAGGATTTAGGGGTTTAGGGTTTTAAGCCTTAAGAGGTTGGGGTCTAAAAGCGTGGCAGGAAAGCCAAATATGTAGCCCACTCATAGTCGTTCGTGAGCAGGACGAGGCCTGAGATCTATGATCTGTCGATTTGCCGGTACATGTATCTCCCAAAGGCTCCATGTACCCATATAGTATATATAGTAAACCCCAAAAAGTTGGAAACCGGATTAAGGACCAAATAGTGCTGGGATTCCTTATACATTACTCTTAAGGATTGAGGCTATTGGGTTTCCAACTTTTGGGCTTCTACTGTACTTAGACCCTAAAGTACCTATATAGGAACCCCCTTTAAGGCCTAAGTATATACTATATGGGTACATGGAGCCTTTGGGTCTTGATATTCCATTACATGTATAATGATATATGTTGCAATGCCAATCAACTATATGGCTCTTAATCTGGTATGTATGGTCAGGGCTGCCAGCGTGAGACATGTATTCTGCAGTGTTTGAACTCCAAGGTGTCTTGGTGCGTCTTCGTGTTTCTGCGGATACACTACGGTTGCATGACCCATCGTAATACAGAATATACCATAAGTCCCATGATTTAGGGTCCTTAAGGTAATGCAGGATTTAGACGATCAGCAGTATGGCCTCTCTTTGCTCTTGCTACGGCATGGGGTTTCCCACCCAAGCATCCTGAAGACCTGCTCCCGAAGCTTGTGCATGGCGATTCTCCGGTTAAGCCTGAACCGTAACACCCTTAGTCCCCAAAAGACGACACACACACAGATGCATTTACATTACCTCGATTCACATATTAAGTGCAGATGATCCGTCCCATTCTTCATTTAATTAGCCTGACGCAACCCTTCAACATTCTCCACGGTGCTTCCGACCAACCACCCCGTCGCCCAAACAGCGCATTAGCGACTTTTAAGGTCGGAATGCTGCCACGCACGTACAGCTTCGGATTTGGGACTACCCATAGGCCCCTAAGTAGTTCCTTTTTGGGGATTACCTTAAAGAGGATTCTAAACATAAACCACAAAAAGGTACTTCTTAGGGGCCTATGGGTAATTAGGATGCAGAGAATAATGGGCTGCCAGCCAGTGCTATTCCGCTCGAGCCGTCCCACCGGCCTGGGCTTTTGTCTCAGTCGAAATTTAATTGTCACTGCTTTAGGGCTTTAGGGTCATGCTCTCGGGTTTAAGGTTTAAGGGTTTTGGGGGTTCAGGGTTGATGGGGTTGAGGGCTGTAGGGTTAAGGTTCCGGGTTTTAGGGTTCCAGTTTGAATTTATTGTTTAGGGTGTGTAGGGTTTAGGAAGTCCCAGCCGATGTCGTGCAAACGGTAGCCTTAACCCTGACCTATAGGGGCCTTAGTAATCTGAATACGGTTTTGGGGTACATTCTACTATAGTTATGTTAAGGAACCCAAAAACATTGTTGGTATTTGTTGGTAAATATTGCGGACCCTCAAATTAGGAAGGTTGGAGACCAGCCCAGGAATCTGACACTAATCGACGATCTCGTGCGAACGGCACCAGATCAGCGATGGTCTTGCGGCCCTGTGGGTCCTGCCGGATAGTGGCCCTGGGTTTAGGGTTTAGGGTTCGGGTTTAGGGTTTAGAGTTTAGGGTTTAGGGTTTAGGAGTGCAGGGTTTAGGGTTTAAGGGTTTAGGGCTGGGCCTAGGGGAGTCCTAATAGTAGTGCTACAGTACCACTATATAGGGAGCATGTGTCACGGAGGCTGTTCCATGGCCTGTAACCGAAACTCGTCATCCTGACACCAAGATGATGCATACCATAGGCTCCTTAGTAGTTCCTTTTTGGGATTACCTCAGAGGATTCTAATTATAAACCACAAAAAAGGACTACTTAGGAGCATATGGGTAGACAGAAACCTTTTCTTGCCATGAGCTCAACAAGAGACGAGCACCACCCGCCTCCAGGGTCACCAGTGTGTCCTGCCAGGCTGCGCAAAGGAATCACGGCACTCTTTCAGATATGCAGAGCTGAAGGAAGAAGGCTAGCCATGCCCACAAGCACTGGAACCGCACAGCAAGCGTTCGAAGTTTCATAGCACCTATTATGGTACATTAATCCGTGCTTTTAATTGCTGTGGTCTCCCCCCCCTCCCCCATACAATTAGCCGGCCTCGGAATCCTCGAACTGTGAACCCAGGGAGGGGTCACCCGGAGCGAACGCGCGGTCGTCCAACAGAGGGGCGGCTGCATAAAAAGAACTAGTAATGGTGTAGTTGTAGAAGCAGTCGTGAAATTTGTTGTTGTAGTAGTAGTACTGAAGATGAAGGTTGTCATTCTGTGGCATTCTAGGTTGCGTCAGGAGGCTGACATTCGCACCACGGAGCGCTGCCCGTCGGTGTCAGGAACCAGCCTATCTCATTATGTCGCTGGAGTAAGATCCCATATTGATCTTAAACATCGCGCTTTTCGACCGCATAAAGAGTTCAAGACCGAAATCCGTTTCATAAGCCACAGCAGTCCTTGGGTTTGTGGAGCATCACCCAGACCAGCTCGTCCAGCGTCCGAAGTTTCTGCTCCTCGCCGCGGCGGCTAAGTGCAAGCAACCGCAGAGGTCCGAAAATGCTACGCTAAATCCCTAAACACTCAAACTTAAGCCCTAAACCTGTACAGAGCAACTTGAAGCTGCTGGTGAGTGGAATGCAGAATGGCATGGGGCCAGCGTCCTTGCCGTCCACAGCAATGGAATCCTCCAACAAGTCTGGCACAGAAGCTCACCATATTTTCATACTATAAATGTACAATTATAACTCACTATAGCAAGTTGCTGTAATATACTATAACATACTAAACTGTGCTATACTAAAATATATGATACACATGTACTTTTACATCTGATATAATGAAAAACACTATGCACAACTTTGAACACGCAGTCGCAGACCGGCGCCAAGGCCGTCCTTCTTCGGATCGACTTTGATCACTGGGTCCTGAGCACATGCCGAAATCCTGATCAGTATCGTACGACTTTTATAGTTTCTTTCTGTTACATGTATAACTCCTACTAATAAACACCCTATTAACATACCAGCGTGGTGGTTGGATATATAGTCTAATGGCCACACGCATGACCGCTGGGGCTAAGATGCCGGCGGCAAATGCTGCTGCTACTGCTACGACTACTTGATGTGACGACATTTTCGACGAGTCAGACACGAACGAGAAGAAATGCGACGAATAAAACTACAGCTCCTCCTCCTCCTCCTACTACTACCACTACTACTACTACTACTACTACTACTGCTACTACTACTACTACTACGACGACTACTACGACTACTACTGCTACCACTGCTACTACGCCTACTCGCCTACTCTCGCTCCTACTCCCCCTTCCGCCACCGCCGCCACCAGCATCACCCTCGCCGGTACCTCACAACCACCTCCAGCGCGTGTATGACCATTCACGCTATCTACTTGATGTGTGCTCCCCACCTCGAGTCTACACAACAGAAGACCCACGATGCGGACGAGCACCATTATGCTCATGGCAATAGTATTTTTTGACGATGATGATGATGATCATGATGATGGTGATGGTGAAGAAGATGATGACGGCAACGACGACGATGACTCATCATGGTCGGTCGCAGCATTTCTCAGCATCAGTAGCAGTGTCTGATGTTGAGGTGTTTGTAATTCGTATCCTGATACAACTCGTGATGCATGCACTTGCGAATGGCCTGCACTGCAGCAGGGTTGGACAAGAGTTGCACAGCCTTGTCCTAGCAATCGGTTGCTAGCGGAAACGACTAGTAACAGCAGTCGAGCCTTGACGACCTCATTGTTGACGGTAATTCGACCTCCGCGAAAGCTAAGGTCACACGAAAACCCGAGCATGAGCGGGCCATGATGACTATTAACAAGTGAAAACTGATCGAAACATGCTTACTACTCCAGTCTG
>CAJNJA010068941.1:3527-21933 GCA_905231915.1 Symbiodinium necroappetens
GATCAAGTCTGCTTTACAACGGGATGCAACCTGCCGTACCAATGCTGCCTTATTCATGAGATCTGTGATGGATGAATTCTGAGCCGTAGTTTTTTAGTGTCTAGCCTGTTTTCTTGCAAGCGCATGCACCTGTCAGGCGGTAGTCTCACGTATTCGTACCGGATTCTACCTCGCCGGAATTGCCTAAAACCCGAAACCCTAAACCCTAAACCCTAAAAGCCCTAAAGCCCTAAACCCTAAACCCTTAAGCCTTAAACCCTAAACCCTGAACCCTAAACCCCGAAAAGCCCTAAAGGCCCATGGAGCTTCCGGCTTCCGTGACTTGCCTTTTTTGGAGCTTCTTCTTGGAGGTTTTGGGGTTTTGGGTTTAGGGTTTAGGGTTTAGGGTTCGAGGTTAAGGGTTTCGAGTTTAGGGTTTAAGGTTTTGGGCTTAGAGTTTCGAGTTTTAGGGTTTGGGGTTTAGAGTTGAGACTCAAGGCTGGTCAAGGCTCTGCGGATTTGGAGTTGAGGGATCCTTCGGGTTTCAGGGTTTCTTTCTAGGACATCTTCAGGTGGGTAGTTGCCGTTATGGAAGCCTTATAGAAGGTCTATATACCTTATAGAAGCCTTATAGAAGCCCTTTTTACCCTAAACTCCCCATCTGTAGTTTCCTTCAATGCTTAGGGTGTAGGGTTTTAGGGTTCAGGGTTCTATAGGGCGTTCGGGTCTTTAGATTTTAGCATTTCAGGGGGGTTGCTTTACCGGTTCCCTTCGGCTTTCTTGATGCTTTCTGCGAGTTGCTTCAGGTTTTTTTGGGCCTCAAGACACAGGGGTTCGTTTTTTCGGCCAACCCTCTCTGCCGTTACCGAGTCCCAATCACGTAGGCCGTAACAAACATACGGTTTAGGGCTTAAGGTTTAGGGTTTCCTGGAGCTCCAATCGTTCGGGATGCAACACCAACAGAGTATGGCAGCTTTTTGGAAGGATCCCGATCTAGGTACCTAGTGATACGGTCGATGATATAAATCCTGCATCACCCCATAATAAGGAATATACCAAAATTCCCATAGTTTAGGGTCCTTAAGGTCCTGCAGGATTCATATCATCAACCGTACTAACCCACAACAGTCTGCCCAAAACACTACGCCAACAAGATATTAAACCCCCAAACCCCAAACACAATTCAATGCAACAATCAAACGTCAAGTAGACCTTAAACTGACAAAGGAACCCAACCCACAAAATACCAGCAACGGCACGATGATGGCAACAAGCGCATAATGCACGACCCAAACCCCCAAAACCCTACTCAATCCCTAAACCCGAAACCCCTAAACCCTGAACCCAAATCCCTAAACCCTAAACCCGCAACCCTTAAACCCCCAGCTCCGTTAAACGCAGTCCCCAGAGAGCCCAATACCCCTTGATTAGGGAATCTACTTTAAATCATAAGATTAAGTTAAGGCCCCTATAATTTAAGGTATCTTCCTCATTTAAGGGGTACTGGGCTCTCTGCAAATCCTAAAATCCCTAAACCCTAAACCCTGAACCCAAACCCCTAAACCCTAAACCCTAAACCCCCAGCTCCCTTAAAAGCAGTCATTCCCTAACCCCCCAGGTACCTACTATATAGGGCCCTAGGGGCTCTAGTACCCTATATAGTGGGTACCTGGGGGGTTAGGGATTCTTCAACCTGAAGCCCAATCGCCGAAGGCGCGGCGACTTCGCCTTCTCCGTGGAGTTTGAGGGCGAGGGTGGCGAGGCAAGTTCTTCCGGGAGCTTCGGCTAGGGTTTAGGGTTTAGGGTTTAGGGTTTAGGGTTTCGGCTAGGGTTTGGGATTGAGGCCGTAGTTCGCTGTATTTGGGGCCTAAAAACAGGGGCCCTGATTTAGAGAACTAGAGAACCGCACTTATAGACTTATAGGACTTTTCGGGTCAGATATGGATGTTTCAGAGTTCAAATTCATATGCGTTCCAGTTGTTTGCTTTTGTTGTTTGTAGGTTGGTCCCCTTCAGCTGTATATGTTCTCAGGACTGTTTATACAGGTTTTGCGAGTGTTATTCATAGCAAGAGTCTTGCAAAGGAAATATCGGCACCCTAAACCCTAAACCCTAAGCCCTATAAATTCACCCTAAACCCTAAACCCTATTTACGCTGAACCCTAAACCCTATAAACCCTCAGCCCTAAAGCTAGAAGGGAGCTTCGGGGATTGAGGGCTCCATTCTGATTTGATACATGGGGTTTACTGCCCACACGCCTCATGCGAGGAGACGGCATAGCCCGAAGCCCCTGTTCTTTGGGTTTATGGTGGGTTTAGGGGTTTGGGTCTGTGTACATTTATGTGTTTGTTATGTTCCTTGTTTCGCCCTCGGTGGTTTCAGCATACCATGCAACGTTCTGGGGCTGAAGTTGCGGGCGAAAATCAGCAGGACGATCGAGACGCGCTTGGCCCCAAGAAATGATTCTCGATGATTAAAGTTTTTTTTTACCATGCTGCATGAACCTGGTTAGCTGGACTGAAGCGGCGAGGTATATCATAGTGAGGGCAATATGGGCACTACACGAGGATCCATATTGCCCTCTTTCGCAAACTTCCCAATAGTTAGATAATAGTTAGAAGGAGCAGAAGCGAACATTCGTTAAGGTTGTTAAGGTTGTTTGTGGTGACCCCGGTGTACACTCAGATCCGGTTTCCATTCCTGCAAATCTACAGCCCCTATCAACACTACAAGCCCCAGCTCCGAGCCCCAAGCTCTACACCCTATCGTCTTAAGCAGCCTTGAATACACTCTTTCTACACAATATACACCTAGAGTGCATCTTATGATGATGAGCCCTATATGTAGGTTTAGCATGCGCAGGGTAGGATGTGTGCAGGACGCTGGTGGGCTCTATCGCGCCGCGCTGGATATGGCCATTCGCAGCCCGACGAGGTAATGTGCAGTGTAGGGTTTAGGGTTTAGGGTGTAGCCAGGCTTCGGAAAACGCCAGGACGGCAAACTTGGCTCATGGTCCTGGTAAGGGTCAAAACCATCAGTCTAAACAGGCTTAAATCTACCCATAGGCCAATAAGTAGTTCCTTTTTTGGGATTACCTCATAGGAGTCTAAATATAAACCATAAGGAACTACTTAGGAGCCTTCCGGTGAACCCTAAACACACAGCCTGAAACCCCCTCGGCCCTGAACATGCTTTGCTTGCATGAGCCCTCAACCTGCTAAACAATGTTGAAGAGCGCTTGAAGGGTAATCGGTCGATCTGACGAGCACCTGAGATACTCTGCACTCTGCACCACCGAAAGTGAATAAGGTTGGGTTTCAGGCTTCGGGTCTATTTAGAACCTGTGTGCTTCCAAGGCCTGCTTTCAAAGCCTTCCAGGGAATAGATTTAGCATGATTTAAAGTTTAGCTTAGGGCCTAGTTAAACCGCGTAAACCACATCACACCCACAAATCCCATTCAGCAACGTACGATTCAGGCCCCCTAAGCCCTGCCTAAGACGACGAAACCCAAACCTCAAGTATCCTAACTCCTTAAACCCTGAAACCCTAAAACCCACAAATCTGACACCCCAAAAGTTATTAGAACCCTACATCCCTGGTTAAGGCGATGTGCAGAGCTCCTTCCTGCCTCTCATGGCGCCCACCCCCAACAACCGGGAGAACAGTGGCGACTACCGGGACCCATTTGAGGGCTTCTTCGATTTCGGGGGGCTAAACCCTAAACCCTGAATCCTCGGTTCCCTTGAGAGAAGAGTTTAGGGTTTGGGGTTTAGGGTTAAGGGTTTAGGGTTTATGGTTTAGGGGTTTTGGGTTTAGGGAGAGAAGGGGTCGGATTTGTAGCCGGCTGAGAGTATAGGGTGACAGACTTGAAGGCTTAACGCCCAGTCTGGGGTTTTTTGATGTCGATGGATGAATGCATTTTGCGCAGACTTGTATAGGTGTGTGTGTATATATATATATATATAATATGTAAGTGTATGTGTGTATATACAGAGATATATATGCATGTAGGTTAATCACGGAGTGGATCCTAACCCGGACCCTCAACAACCCCTAAACCCTAAATCCTAAAGTCAAAACCGTAAACCCGTAAATCAGAGCCCTAAACCCAAAAATCAGAACCCTAAACCCTAAAATCAAGCCTTAAACCCTAAACCCCAAAATCAAAACCTCAAACCCTAAACCCTAAAATCACATCCCAAGAAACCCCAAACCCAAAATCAGAGCCCTAGAAATTAAAATCAAACGCCCAGTTTCAAAAAGAGTGAGAAATGGGATGATCGGATGGTACGGGGAAAGACACCTTATCCTGGGCCATGCACGACCTGCGCTATGCGGAGCATCAACGAGATGATCGTACATGGCAGAGGCTCTCGATGTCAACGCAAGCTGCTGCAAGCATCAGTTGACGAGACTCCTGAGGCTCACAGCTTCACACCTCATCTGGCCGCGAAGATGCTACCGTGGCGTGGGCCATCGGGCCCTGAGCTGCTGCACTTCACTCAAACGCTCGTTGCTGCGAGAGTGCCGTCGTTCGTCGCCGGCAATGCTGGCGCTGGTGGTGCTGATGCTGCTGCTGGTTTTTGGCCTGCCGTGCTTGTTGCGGCTGGTGCGCATTGCTGCCGCGACCTTGATTTTTTTTGTGATGTTTCGCATTTTTTTTGATGGCCGCATGGCCAAATAGTTGTTGATGTCTATCATTTTTTTGATGTTTCACCCCTGAACATCAGCATGTCGGAGACCCCTTGGGGTTCAACTGTTCTCCGGGTAAGCTTTTTTTTTGGGATCCTTGGGGTAACATAGGGCTCTGAAGAATTGGTGTTTAGGGTTTAAGGGTTTAGGGGTTTCGGGGTTTAGGGTTTAGTGTTCAGTTTAAGGTTAGGAATCATATTCCCTCCTTGTCCCTATATAGTTCTAGAATGTATGCCAAACCCTGCTGTAATTGATTTTTCGGTTCAGGCCAGTATGTCAGAAGAGGTCGTTTTTTGGGGGGGAAGTCTGTTCTGATGGTTGAAGCTATATTGGCGTTTGGGGCCTCTGTTTTAATATTTAAGGATCCTGCCGTGGACCGGATTTCCAGAAGTTCCTTGAGGACCCCGAAAATCCTAAGCCTTGCAACCCATGCCTGAGAATCCTCAACCCAGCCTGGACCCCAGGAAACCTACCATTCTAGAGCTCCTTACAGAGGTAGGCTTTTGGTTGGTAACACAGAGCCTAAACCCAAAAGCTTGAGCTGAATCCTAAGACCCAAATGCCTCGACAAGCTTAAAATCCTGAACCTTGACGGTACACCCGAAAATCTTGGATCATGAAGCTGCAAAGTTGAAGCTCTCTGGAGAACCCAACGCTCTTCTGCAATAGTATTTAGTTCGAAACACGTTAAATGTACAGGCCGAGCAACCCTTCACTAGGGGGCAGGCACAGGCGCATTTAACAGGGCCGCTGCATTTGCTGAGA
Organism: Symbiodinium necroappetens; assembly: GCA_905231915.1. Taxonomy (NCBI): domain Eukaryota; class Dinophyceae; order Suessiales; family Symbiodiniaceae; genus Symbiodinium; species Symbiodinium necroappetens. The sequence continues at coordinate 8,965 of CAJNJA010068941.1, forward strand.
CATCAGCAGAGTGAACTTGCAGCCTGGTTCGCTCACAGATTTCCTAATCGGTTTGGGCTTGTACGAGAGTGCATTTCTTCTTTGTGGTAGAGGGCATTATGTGAAGGTGTCCGGAAGAGTGCACATCCGACCCTAGGCCCTAATGGGTTGATTCTGAAATGGTGAGTGGTGTCTTGCTCTTCGTGAAGCCGTCCTTGTCCTAGGGTCTAGGTTTATGATGCATCTGCGTGTTTGCTTCACCCAAAACGGGGCTGGCCGCAAATCCCTGCTTCGTACCAAGGAACCTGTGACCTTAGCATCCCTCGGTCGTGACTAAAGCCAGCATCTAATTAGACCATAGAGGGTTTAGGTCCTAGGTTATACCTATAGTCTCCATTGTAGTTCCTTTTTGGGGTTACCTTGTAGGATCCTTAATATAAAATTGGTTAAACCAATAAGAGGAACTACAATGGAGACTATAGGTAGGGCTGAGCCAAACTGCTCGCATGACGGAAGGACTGCTGGATGCTCTCCCCCGATGTCTCCAGTGCAGGGCGCGAAACGCTGTCTATGCTTCGCTTCTCGTCGGAAGCCGAAGTCAGCAACCCTACTTCTTTGCGCTCAGGATGAGCATATCCAGCTGATGATTTTATCCGCTAGCCCCTGCATATTTCTGCTGAATACTTCCCAAAACCCCGTTTCTAACCCCTCCTCAAATGCCAGTTCTAATCCCTAAACCCTAAACAAATACTTCCCAAAACCCCGATTCTAATCCCTAAGCACTTCCCAAAACCCCGACTCCAATTAAATAATAGTAGCTCCGACATCATCTTACATCCAATCAGTACGGAACTGGCAGTTTCTCCGTCATAGGATGCCCTACAGAATCCCTTAATAAAAGGAACCTTATAGCATCCACTAAAGAGGAACCCTAGTTGTAGTGCCCCTGAAAGGAACCCTAGTTAGACTCTAAATCCTGGACTCTAGACCCTTATTCCCCAAACCCAAATGCCCTTACACTCGCACCCTCAGAAAACTCCTCATCGGATCCCCTTTAGTACCCCCCAAACAAAAGGAATCCGAATTAAGCCCTAAACCCAGGCTTGAGGTGAGCCCGCAAGCCCTAAACCGTAAACCCTAAACCCTAAAACCCTTAACCCTAAACCCTAAAACCCTAAACCCTAAACCCTAAAACCCTAAACCGTAAACTCTAAAACCCTAAACCCTACAAACCCTAAAACCCCAATACTCTGTAAACGGAATCCGAGTTTTAACCCAGCCCAGGCTTCCTCGGAGCAATTCTTGGCCTGGCGTTGCGCACAGGCGCGGGCCTTTTTTGGGGGGGACCGTGCGCCCCCGTCCTGTGCTTTGTTGGGCGTGCTTTGGGGAGGGCTTATAGGAATTTTGGATTTAGGATTCAGGGTTTATCGGGTATGTATAAGATAGAAGGGCTGTATCGAAATCAGAAGCCCAGCGACGTTTGCGAGGATCCTCCGGGGGTTGGGATCGTTTTGGCCCTACCGTTCTCAGAGTTTCGGAGGAGAACCAGGACCCCACGAAGGCAACTCCCAACGTTTTGAACCCTAAAGCACTAAACCCTAAAACCTAGACCCCTAAACCCCCTAAACCTTAACCCAAGAGGCTCGCACTGAAGTTTCAGATTTGTTGGAGCTATCTCGGGCTCCTTGTGCGGTTCGAAATTCGATCAGTAGCCCGAAGAAGGTGCTAGTCATAGAGCATGGGCAGTGTTGTTTGCACACGTGGAGTCTCAAGGTTTAGGTTTGGGATCAAGGAGTTAAGTTTGAGTGTTCAAAGAGTCGGGGTTTTGGGTTATGTTCAGGGTGTTGGGCTTGCGAGTTTGGTTCTGCAGTGTAACAGAAAGGTCATCAGCGAGAGCATCCGGCTGAAACATCCATCATGTCAACTCTTACATCTTGTTCCCGGAAACTTAAACCCAAGAACAGCCGAAACCCTGAATCACTGAAGCTTGAACACTATCCAACACCGCAGGAAGCCTTTTACCCTTGAGCTGGCCGCCGGCACTCTGGCGCTCACTCGTGGGGGATCCACGCTACTTTGGCCTGAACTTAGGCAAAACGCCAAGGCTGCAAGGGTTTAGGGTTTGGGGTTGCGAGGTCCCAAGCAGCAAAATCCATTTGCTTCACTCGGTTCTTGCTAATTACTTTCGTCTCACCTGCCATAATAAGGAAACCGTATTATTCACTACAAATACCCTTTTTGTGGTAATTAAAACTAGTTCCTTACAGGTTCGACGCTAGTTCTGGGAACTAAGCCGAAGGCATAGGCCGATTGAGGTTGGTCGTTTGGGGTTTGGGGCCTTTTTCAACCTACAGCTTCATACTTGTAAGACAACAAATAAGGACGGTCTTTCAACAACCCAAGCTTCAGCTCCAGCTGTAGCCCTAGTGTGTAACTGGATTGACGTAAGAACCCTGACTGTACTATAGATGTCATAATTGCTAGTAGCCTCTCCTTAAAAGTCCCTATCCTAACCAATTGCACAGTATAAACCAAAACCCGATTCTGTTTGATTGAGGCCACTATGATAAGCTCATGACTATAGGGTATAGTCATACTATATCCCCAAACCCTTTTCTAGAACCCTATAGCCTATACCCTAAACCCCTCAACCTGATGCTCCTATGATAAGCTCCAGCGTTTTGCTGCAGAATGTGGCCCCGACCCGCGGGCACATAGGGAACCCCGGATGTTTTAGAGCAGGCACGCACAAAGAACGGCACTGTTTTGCTGCAGAATGTGTCCCCGACCCCTTTGGGCACACACGAGCAGTTTCTTAAGAGCAGGCACACACAAAGCAAGGGGGTGACCTCGACATGGGCACCCGGCCAAATTAACATGCATTTTTTCATACGCAGAATTTAGTAAGCACAAATCAAGTCAAATTTTCCGGACCGCAGGAGGGCAGGGGCAAGGTCCCAGAGAGGGTTTAGAGCAGGCACACGCAAAGAACGGCGCTGTTTGCTGCAGAATGGCACACAGGGACGCCGGATGGTTTAAGGCAAGGTCCCAGAGGGTTTAGAGCAGGTTCACACAAAAAATGGAATGTGGCCCCGACCACTTTGGGCACACACGAGCACTCGATGGTCCAGATTTTGATCCGGGTTCAAACGTGTTGGGTCTAGGGCCTATAGTAATAACTACAGATATATATATATACATATACATGTATAGTTATCGACAGTACTGACAATATATAGTTGTTAAGGAATCCTTGTACACAGACATGCACTTATCTGTAAAAAGCTGTATTTATGTACCACAAGTACCATTTACTCTTAGGTAAGACTAGAATGTCATTTGCTTACATTCCCGACAAGGTGTGCTACGCTCTTGAATGTGTGAAGGCTTAAGCTGAGCACTCAGGCTTAAGCTCAAGAGTTTAGGGATTAGGGTAAAATGGTTCTCTAAATTAGGTTCTTTTTAAGGGTCCTTTTAAAAGGTGTCGTAGTGTTCTGGGGACCTGAAACATGTTCGTTTGGAGAGCTGAACACTAAACATTAAACGAACGTCTCTGCCAAGGCTCCTTGGACGATGTCAGGCCGGGATGGTGGGTCGTCAAACATGTATAGAGTGGTTATGTAACTTGACCGTAAGGCCTCAGGGTCGGAGCCTCCTCTCTTGATTCGCGGTCGTGGCAGTACTTCTCGTGAACATAGCAGCAACAGAATTCAGGGCGGAGGGGCCAGAGTTTCGCTGCTGTGAAGATTACTGCCGTAGGTCAACTTCCTAAAAGCTTGCGACTGCGTTGACAACTCCTTCGTTTGTGTATCGCTGCTATATGATCACAAAAAGCTCACTTGATATGGGATAAGGATGCACGACTTCGGGTCTATCCTCGCCAACGGCAATGGTCGCATTACTGTTCAGCTGGGCTCCCTGGCTTATACGAAGGCGGTGGCATCTCAGCAATGACCGACATCTTGGAAGTCAATGCACCGAACACCACAGTTCCTACAGATTTGCTGGTGGGGGCGAAGCCATCAAGGTGGTGCCACCCCAATTGTGCCTATCGGTAGAAGTCCCAATCATCCTAGTGCTTGTTGAGGTGCCTGCAAATGGGAACTTGACTAACAGGGCTGTAGGGTTCTAGGGTTTGGGGGTTAAAGCTTCGTGCAAGTTCACCCGAATGCGAGCTGTGCAAGGAGTATGTACAGCACTTGGAAACCATTTCCAGCCCGATCCGACGGTTCTTCTCCAAGGGGTCGTTCAGGGTTTAATAAAGGGGACGGAGTAAGTAGAGTACTCCCCTATTAGCCTATGGTCCTCATATTTGTACAATCAGTGTAAATGTATGTGTGTGTGTATATATATATATATATCTATCCCAAACCACTGTTCTATCTGTTAAGGCCCCTACATTGGCATTTGGGGTCTCATTTGGGGGTGCATGCACAGCGGAACCGTACTTGCAAAGAATGTTCTCTCAACGAGGCCCGACTGCTTCTGAGTAGGGTTTAGGGTTTAGGGCTTAGGTAGGTTATCATCGTTCCACAATACGCCCAGAATGCCTACACTGGCCTACACGCCTTGGGCTTCCTAAATGGGAGCATGATGTCAATCACTGCCCCTGAAGCAATTCCAATACTCGAATCCCAAACTCCCGAAGCCTTAAACAGTTTCACCTCAACCCGAAACCCGAAAGCCAAAACGACTCCGAACCTAAAGCACCCTAATCCCTTAATCCGAAATCCTACTAAGCTCTGAGCATTAAGAACCCCCTACAGATCCTTGACGAGGCCTTGACGGGTCTGATTAAAGCCCCACAGTCATAAACCCTAAGCTCTAAACCCTAAGCCTAAGCCTCTCAAATCCTAAACCCCTAAACGCTGCTGATCGGCAGGTCGATCGACGTCCATGCTTACCAGGCCTTGGGCGATCGGAATTACCTATGGTCTCCATTGTAGTTCTTTTTGTTGGCTTAGCCGGCTATATACTTAGGATTCTATAAGGTAACCCCCAAAAGGAACTACAATGGAGACTATGCTTAGGTAGAGTTCAGGGCTGTTGGGCTTAATTGGTTTACGGTTTAGGGTTCAAGGGGTCGGAGTGGACTTGGCAGAAGAGCAACTCCAGAAGAAACTTTACCCCAAGCGATGGGATTCTTGGGCCTTAGTGTTCAGGGTGTGGGGTGTAGGGCTATTGGGTTTAGGGCAAGTTAAGGGCATAGGCTACATGGCTATCGGGGTTTAGGAATATATGGGTTGAGGGCTCAGGGTTTAATTTGGGCTTAGGGCTCAGGGGTTAACGTCCTTAAACCAGAGAGTTGTTGCATTGACCTACCATGACCAGGGCTTCATAGTTTCTAGTCGAGAGGTTTTTCTCGGCCTTACGGTTTGAGGGTCATCTCACCATCGTTGTTTGAAGCATACCCATCAACTCGACATCTGGGCTGTGTAGTGAGACCCGTCTGACAATGTAGGCAATGTGGGGTACTTGCTAAGAATTGGAACCTCAGCAAAAAGGAAGCCCGTTTACCTGCTAGAGGTGCCTGGTACGGTCGCTTAAACTAAGCTCCTCAGTTCCTTAACAGGAACCCATGGTAGTGTCAGGCTAGTTTTCGGGCCTGCAATGGTCTTTGAACTGCAACCATTGAAGGTTTACCCCTAAACCCTCAACCCTAAACCCTGAACTGCAGCCATTGAAGGTTGCACCCTAAACCCTAAACCCTGAACTGCAGCCATTGAAGGTTTCCATGCTTAGTTGAGATATCTCCGGCACCAGACGCGGGGAGCGGCCAGGCGGGGCGCGACGGCCTTTTTAGGGGGGCTCCGGAACTCCAAGCGATAGCCTAATCCCCAAACCCTGCACCCGAGTCCTATAGTCGGTGGAGCCGTTTTGGTACCTGGAGCCTTAGGGTGAAGAGTTGAACTTTATTTATGCTACGGAGCTGGATGGTCCATCGCTGTCAGGGGGTTTCAGCAGATAGCTCTACTTGCTCCCAAAGCCTAAAACCCCAAATCCTCCCGGGTAACTGGAATCACTCGTCACGGAGCGGTACTCAGCGTTAGAAGGCTTGGACAGGCTTGGAGAAAGCCACACGACTGGCAGGCAGTGGAGACAGTGCCCTTGGGATCAGGACAACAAATGAAGAACCAAACATGCAACCAAACATGAACTTTTGGGAGGGATATTCTTACTTCATCAGCGACCCAAATCAAAAAACGGCTTAGAGGATGTGCCAGCCTGATTGCTTTTGTTTTGGGGCCTTCTTGGTTTGTGTCTTCGCGAGGGTTTAGGGTTGTGGGTTTAGGGTTTAGAATGCTTCGTAACGGTATCCGGTTGTGGCCCGTATAGTAGCAAACTATAAGATAGCCTTAACCCCTGTTCATATTGGACCGTTTAACCCTGATTAGCCTGTATACAAACCCTTCAAGGAACTTTTGTAGACGGCCTCTTCTAAGCTGCAAGGGGTCTGAAGGGCTTGATGTTGGGGCTTGAATGATTTCATGTTCGACCAAGTTTGCCATGTTATGATAGAGTTGTATAAGGACCCCAAAGGGACGTGATTGGTAATTCTTCCGACCTCTATATCACCACCGAAAAGGCCGAGGGAGATTTCTGGAACGACTACGGCAATTTGGGCCCGAACCCGGGCCAAGGACACGAAGCTGGTCACAGCGCCTAGGGGACCGACAAGCGGAGTGCGGACGAGCTGGTTGTGGGAGTTGGGATGAAGACGCTGTGGAGCTTGAGGCAAAAGGGTTCCGGGTTTAAGCCAAAAGCCCTGAACCCTGAGCCCCCAAGCCCTAGGCCCTAAGCCCAAAGCCCCAAAACCCCAAAAATAAGGTCAGGGCCTAGGATATACCGCGAATCAACACCCTAATTGATGCAACGTGGAATAGATGCAATGCAGGCAGATGGGCACCTTAGTGGCGGCACGAGAGCAAGAAGACGATCGCACTCAACCTGGCCACCGTCGTTGCCGTCATCACCATCATCATCATCATCGTCGTCATCGTCATCACCATCATCATCATCATGACACTCTTCATCGTCGCAGCCAAACTGATATCCATGATGGCTTCAAGCCCGACACACTGAACCTTAGGCCCTTCGCCCCTAATCGAACCCTTCAGAGCAACCCTTCAACCCGAAACGCAGGCCGGGTGTCTTGCATGGCGACTTTCATTCAGAAGGCATCTCGGCAGTTCGCCAATCAGGCCCGGCTTCTGTTGCAGAGGGGAAAAGCTACCCCCGGATAATCCCTAATTAGGTGTAGGTGTACCGACCATAATACCTTTGTATACCCTTACGATACCCTAAACCCTTATAAACCCTAAAAAACCCTAATGAACCCTAATAAACCCAAAACCCTACACCTTATAATCCCTAATAAACTCTAACAAACCCGAGTCCCCTGTGAACCCTTGTAAATCCTAACAAGCCCTAATGAACGCTAAACCCTAAAGCCTTGTATATAACCCTTGTGAACCTTGATAATCCCTAATAAGCCCTAACAAACCCTAAACCCTTGTAGACGCTTGTAAACCCCTGTAAACCCCTATATCAAGACTTTGGGCTTCGCGGCTTGGCTCGCGGGAAGACTTGAGCCCCGACACACAAAAAATGGCAGAGGAGCAGCCCAAACCTAAAGGGCCCAAATGCCTATATAGTCGGTTTAGGATTTAGGGGTTTAGGGTTTAGGGTTTTGTGGTTTTAGGGGTTTAGGGATTTAGGGTTTTGGAGGTTCTTAGTAAGTAGATATTATACTGGTACTTGGACCCTTTGGGAAACCCTAAACCTCAAAGGGCTTGAGCTCTCGGTGCACAGGGTTCAGGGTTTAGGTCTAAACCCCCAACCCGAAGCGCTACACAAATATTTTACACTCAAGCTCCAAACCATGCAAGCGCAAGGAGAATGGCTTAATCGACATGTTTGGGGCTCCAGCTTCTTGAGTTCATCCTAGATACCCTTATGCCTTGAGTCATAGAACATGAAGCACATTTTTGTAAACCGCAGACCTGAAATCTTCCACCGCACATCAACCGATCATGGATCCTAAGTCCTAAACTCTAAATGGCTTAGTTACTTTCCTAGACACGGGACGGCTGCAGCTGCTGCCACTGCTACTGCTGCTGCTGCTGCTGCTGCTGCTGCTGCTGCTGCTACTCCTACTCCTACTCCTACTCCTACTACTACTACTACTACTACTACTACTGCTCCTGCTGCGCCTAGGACCAGGACTAGTACGACGACGACTACTACTGCTACGACTACGACTCCTACTCCTAGTCCTACTCCTAACTCCTACTCCTACTCCTACCCCTACCCCTACCCCTACTACTACTACTACTACTACGACGACTACTACCACCACCACCACTTCTGTCCTACTGCTCCCACTACTCCTACTATCGCTGGTGCTGCCACTACTTCTACCACCGCTGCTGCTGCCACTGCACTTTGCAGCTGCTACAGCTGCCACTGTTGCTACTTCTGCTACTGCTGCTACCCGTGCTGCTGCTACTACTAGTAGTACCATTGGACGTCGTCGTCGCGACCGCCGTCGTTGTCGTCGCCAGTAAATTGTGTATAATAACAGTGTGCAGTAACTGTTTGGGTTATACAGCCGAATGTGATGGCGGTATACATGCTGGTATACACATCTATGTATGTATGTATGTATGTATGTATGTATGCATGCATGCGTGCATGTATGTACGTAGGTATGTATGTATGTATGTATGTATGTATGTATGTATGTATGTATGTAGGCGTGTATGTAGGTACGTATGTATGCATGTATGTATTGTAATGAATTGTAATGAATCGTTCTGAATTCCAATGAATTGTAATAAATTGTAATGCATTGTAATGTATTGTAATGTAGTGTAGCGTAATATAATGTAATGTAATAAGGTAAGGTAAGGTATGGCAAGGCAAGGTAAGGTAAGGTAAGGTAAGGTATTGTCAGGGTATGTATGTATGTATGTATGTATGTATGTATGTTTGTATGTATGTATGTATGTATGTATGTATGTATGTATGTGAGTATGTATGTATGTACTTATGCACCTACCCACGTCCGTATGCATGCAAGCAGATGGCAGTACGACACACTATCAGTGCCGGGAGCAAGTGACAGCAACAACTCGAACAGCAATAGAGCTAGTAAAAGTATTCAGCTCAAGCAGAATACCCATGGCGATCAGGAATGACAGTGGTCACGATAGCAGTAACACTTAAAGGGCTAGGCACTGGGGTAGCAAGCCTCAAGTCATTCCTGGAGGAGAACTTCAATCCGCATCTTGGGCTGCAGCCTGGGCTTGGTTCCTAGTCTTAGGCCTTTGAGGAGCAGAGATCACATGGCTTGTGGTGTTCGGCTTCTAGGTCAGTGCTTTCAGGGCCTAGGGTCTGGAGGTCGGAGGCTGGTAAGTTTTGAGCTCCGCACACAAGCCCTGCTGTAGTGAAGCCGTAACAAGTAGGTTACACGGAAAATAACCGTTCAAGCAGACCCTAACCTAAACTGCTCGAGCCGGGGCCTGCTGGTTTTTAGATCCCTGGCTAGGTAGACTGTAGTTCGGCTCAGGCCAGATTTTTTTTTATGGAAACCCTGAACCTGGACGATGCTGGAAATGGGCATGAGACTTCAATGGGTCCTGCACCCTCAACTTTTCGGCCTGATGCTTCAGTGGTACACTTGTTCCGGGGAAGGCATCTGATTTAAGGGCCGAGCTACCCTCTAGCACGGCCAACATGACCGCTATTGCAGATCAGAAGCTCGCCAATCAGGCCGTAATTAAACCCAAAGCCCTAAAGCCCGAAACCATGAGGGTTCCCATGTGTTGGGCGAGGTTTTCGGCGGACCACCGAGCCGAGCATTATCGGGTCTTTCTTGTCACTCATGCTCTGCTCAGAGCTCCAGACCATGCCATGGCAACGCACGTTGTCAGATGTTCGTCTCAAACCCTACACCCTAAACTAAACCCTAAACCCTAAACCCCTAAACCCTAAATCAAGGCTCAGTGTCTGCAGTTTTGGGTGGGTGGTGCTGCCCTACCCATAGGCTCCATTGTAGTTCCTTTTTGGGATTGCCTTATAGGATCCTACATAAACAACTGCAATGGAACCTACGGGTAAGCCCTAAACCCTACAAGCCGTAAAAGGAGCTTTGTTTGGAGGTCTTGAGCTCTCGTAACTGAGGAACGTGGTGCGTGAGACGCCCGTTTGCCAACGCAGGCCTGCAGCATCTGGCAGAGTCATTCGCCCGTGCCTTCTTCCTTATATGGGAGTTTCCGAAAATAGGGGGGGGGGGTACCTTATTTTGGGGTCCTTTTAATAAGGATCCTACTATTTAGGGTAGGATCCCTTATTTTCGGAAACCCCATATAGTAGCTGTTGGTATACCTGCATGGGCTTTCTGCACAGTTGAGCACCAAGGAATCATGTATGTTGGTATACATGTCTGAACCAGGGTTCAGAGTTTGTAATCATATATGCTTTCTGCTTTCGTCGAGACTTGTCGGCCATCCGCCATCCTTACCCCAACGCCAGGAGCCATAGTTTCCGCTGCAAAGTCTCAAGCTCTACATTGGCCTTTCAAAAACATGGATTCCTACCCTGAATTGTTCAGAGAAAGGAGCCCAACAGACTTGACACCTGCACCCGAACCTGGCCCGTTGCAGGTGAAGACCACCCGAAGCCCAAAACCTAAACCCTAAACAACCGCCAGAACAACACTGAAACCCAATTCCTCAAGTCCTAGAGCTATACACAGACCTGCAAATGCCCACCTGTCCTGTACCAAGCATCAGACGCGGCCGGAACCCTGAACAACCTGCCTTTTTCGGGCTCCCCTTTATGACTTCCCTATATGGGTCCTTAAAAAGGTAGTTTATTTGGGGTCAAGGTGAACCCTAAACCCAAATCCGCAAACCATGCGCTCTAAACCCTAAACTGAGGCCTCCCTAAACCCCAACCCGGCGCCCTTGGCTCAAGCCGCTGAGCAGCCCACTTTGAGGGCTCGGATCCAGCCAAGGGCTCGGATGAGAACTGAAGAAGTTAGGGTTTGTAGCCCAAGGGTTGAGGCTGTAGGGGTTTTGGGGTTTGGGGTTTTGGGGCGTAGGGTTTTGAGTATCGGGTTTGGAGCAGTTTATGGTTTTAGGTGCCAGGGTTGAGCATGTTCGGATTTAGGGATGTTGTTGATTTTATCATTGCCGCTCCAGCATGTGCATGTGCTTTGTTTTGTTGCGGTTGCCATGATGTTACTGTTACGTAACTGGTATGATAAAGATGACGGTGGTGCTGATGATGGTTGACCATGACAGTGATATTGTCCACCATTGTGGTGTTGCCGTTATTTCGAGGATGCTGGTGACAGGGATGTGTTTGTCATGTTTCCCCCTGACATGGCATCATTGCTGGAAGAGACGGCACTTACAACAGTTTCCTCATTGCGCAGGCCGCTATATGTACATATATATCTATATATGTATGTATGTATGTATGTATGTATGTATGTATGTATGCATGTATGTATGTATGTATGTATGTGTGCAGATATATATATATATTGATTGGATTTTGGGCTGTAGACCGGTGCAGGGGTTTCGGTTGCAGGCAGGGCCGTTGATCTGGGTTTCGGACTTTGGGGTCCAACATTGGATACCCTTGCTCGAGTTTCCCATCAGGGCCCGAACCCCCCAACCCTACGCCTTATTTGTAGAGGCTTTGGATGTTGAAGGAGCGGTTTGAGGTGGAAGGTTGGGCCTCAACCCTAAACCCTGAACCCGAAATCCCAAACTCTAAGAGCCAGACCCCAAAGCTTACTACAGCCAGAGCCCTCAAACCCCAGAAGCCTGCCGCCCTAAACCACCCAAGCCCCCCAAAGCCCTAGACTCCAAAGCCCCTGAAATAAAGCCCACAACCCAACCTTGTGTGGGTTTGAGGCCTTCTTGGAACGGAGTTTAGGGTTTAGGGTTTCTTGGAGCAGGAAAACCCTCAAACCCAAACCCTAAGCCGGGTACCCCGTAGCTTCGTGGTGGCAGCTCGGGGACCAAGCTTGTCGCGGCCCCCACGCCCCGTTGTTGCCAGCCATGACAGACCGCGTGTGGCATCGGCCAGGCCGGGTTTAGGGGTTGGGGTTTGGGGTTTAGGGTTTGGGGTTTAGGGGTTTAGGGGTTCAGGGTTTAGGGTTTACCCATAGGCGCCCAAGTAGTTCCTTGTTGGGATTACCTTATAGGATTCTAAATATAAGCGAACGACTTAGGGGCCTATGGGTAAGGTCTAGGGTTCAACCCGCGCTGATAGTAAGCCCAACGGGGTAGGGATATCCCCATTACAACGTGCCTATGTGTGTGTTGCTAGGGCCTCGACGGCCTCTGTCAATTTTTCTAGGGCTCCCAGCTTCGAGGGCCTTGTGTTAAAGAGCAGGGCTTTGCCAGTCAGAGTTCATGAAGCCATCTTCCTTAGGGTTCCTCATCATAGTTATACTATAGTTATACTGCAAAGGCGTCCGAAACCCTATTCTAATGATTAAGGCCGGCCCCGGCATCAAGCCCAAAACCGCAAGTACACCCCAGGTGCCTTGGCAACCCAGAGGCCTCGTTGTTGGCATTAGGAACATCAGCATCACTCACAGGAGCGTGGCATTGCCACGGCTATGCCCTTAGGCTCCGTTGTAGTTCCTTTTTTGGGTTACCTTACAGGATCCCTCCATAGGCTCCATTTTGGGGTTACCTTATAGGATCCNNTAAACCCCAAACCCCAAACCGGCTAGTCTGACAGTTGCTACGATTGTCTTCACTTTAAGCCCGAAGCCCGAACCCTAAGATCAGTAAGAAGCCCTAAGCCCTAAACCTTAGCTCCCAATCCCTAATTTCTACTTATAGTCTGCATTGTTGCAGTTTTGGTTTAACCAACTGTTTATTTAGGATCCTATACGGCAGCCCTGAACAAATACTACAACAGAGACTTTAGGTACACCCTAACAAATAAACCCTAAACCCT
>CAJNJA010068952.1:0-22472 GCA_905231915.1 Symbiodinium necroappetens
TAGATGGACGATCCTAAACAGATATAAAAAGTAGCCCTCTATAGGCATGCACGTACTTGTACTTGTGTGTGTATGTATATGTATATGTATATGTATATGTATATGTATATGTATATGTATATGTATATGAATATGAATATGTATATGTATATGTATATGTATATGTATATGTATATGTATATGTGTATGTGTGTGTGTGTATGTGTGTATGTGTGTATGTATGTATGTATGTATGTATGTATGTATGTATGTATGTGTGTGTGTATGTGTACATAGATATATATATATATATGTATATATTGTGACTAGTTGTCGTATATACTATAGTATATATTATAGTACATACGATATTGTATATACTCGTATATGTCCGCCGAGGCCGGAGGCCCCGGGCGTTTTGATCCGTCGGTTTGGGAGTTTGGGTGGTTGTAGTAGAGTAGTAACCCACCCCCTACCCCCTCCCAGTGGCGCTGTTTGGGGGGCGAACGTCTCGGCTCCGATTTTGCTGCTTTTTTTGGGGGGGGAGGAGGGGAGAGGGGGGGGGAGGGCGCGGAGGAGGGTGGGGGGGGCGGGTGGGGGGAGAGGGGGGTGGGGCCAGGCTCCCAATTTCGCTGGCACTGGGCTTCGCTCCTAGCCTCCACCACCGTTGCCGAGGCGGCCTCGCGTTAGCGATAAAATTACAGAAAATGTTACAGTATATAAGTATCCGTAAGAGCATATATCCTAGTATATATTCTAGTACGTATTATAGCATATATTCCAGTTTATATTATAGTATATGTTACAGTGTGTAAATTACTGCATATTACAGTCTGTATTTTGGTATATGTTATAGTAGATACTATAGTATAGATTACAGTATATATTACAGTATATACTCACATAGTACATACTAAATTGTATATAACAGTATATACTACAGTATATGTTACAGCATATATCAGCAGGGCTGATGGCCCCAACGGGCCCTGGGGTGTAAGACCGAACGACGTAGGTGAGCTGCGGAGCCTCTGAAGTCCGACTTGTCACTTGTGCTCTCTCGTTCAGTACGACTTACCATACATTCACCTCACGGAAACATTGGAAAAACCAGTACAAAACTGCACAGACGGAGTCCACAACATTGGAAACACCAGTAAAAGTGGCACAAACGGCGCCCAAAACATAGGAAAAGCCAATAAAATGACACACGAGGAGCCAAAAACTTTTGAAAAATCTACAAAAACAATAAAAACCATGATTATAGAATTATCTGCAGGCGTGACACCATCCAGACGAGATAATTTGAAAATGATGGTGTCTTATGGGTTTCATGTGTTGTTCCAATGCTTTCTGCTTCCGATTCACGGAAACACTGGAAAACCCAATAAAACCTGCACAGACGGAGTCCAAAACAATGGAAACACCAACAAAAGTGGTACTCATGGAGCCCAAAACATTGGAAAACCCGATATGATGATACACGAGGAGCCAAAAGCATTGGAAAAACTGGTACAGACCATAAAAACCATGATTTTAACAATATCTGCAGGCGTGACACTATCCAGACGAGATAGTTTGAAGATAATGGTGTTTTCTGGTGTTTATCCGTCTTTTCCAATGTTTTCTGCTTCTGACTCACGGAAACATTGGAAAGACCAGTACAAAACTGCACAGACGGAGTCCAGAACAATGGAAACACCAATAAAAGTGGCACACATGGAGCCCACAACAATGGAAAAACCAATAAAATGACACACGAGGACCTTACAACATTGGAAAAAGCACAATAAAAATAGCACAAACGCAGCCCAATCAATACAGAGTAAACAACAACAAAACTGACACACACGGAGCCCCAACCATTGCAGACACCAATACAACGATAACTTGCTGTGGCCGCACGCTTGAGCGGAAATGATTGGACATATCAACACCAGCCGCACACATAGCTCACAAAATGTACGAAAACACATTATTCACACGCACGTACATCAAGCTGGAAGCGCTGTGAGCACCACTACAACAGTTTTGCGCACATTTTCATTATCGTCAGTCAGACATTTATCACTGCTACAAGATAATAAGTTTTACGAGCCTTGATTGCTTACGACCTTTCATCGCTCCTCCGGAGCTCGAATCATCACTATGTTTGTGCCAGTTCATCACTGCCAAGACTTGCCTTGGACGTAACAATCTGCAACAGTCTGCCTCCCGACGTTGCGGATTCCATCTTGAAATTGGTTATGAGACACGTGAGAGACAACTGCGATGAAGTGCGCAATACCAATATAAGCATCGGCTTGATACCTCATTGATGTTCAATATGGAATTTTGTGACTATGTCAGCCTCAGGGCCCGATCGAGGATTATTTTTGGTTTAGGGTTTGGATAGGGGTACCGATACGCTTCAGTGATAGGATTGCCGTATTCCGCATTTCGGTTCTGATACGATTCGGATACGATTTCGATACGGGGGGCGATACGCTGTCGTCCAGAAGCAATACGAATTCAATACGATTTCAATATGGGTTCCAATATGGTTTCGAATACGGTTTCCATCACGATTCCGGGTACAGCGCCTTTCGGCACTCGCATCCGAAAGTGCAAAGGCAGGAAGGGAATCGTATCCAAATCGTATCCAACCCCTATTCAAACCCCAATTTTTCCTTGGAAAAGAGCTCAAAATCGGCTTCCGGAGCTCTGAGACAGGGCCCCCCCCCCAACCAGGAGGGAATCGTATCCAAATCGTATCCAAACCCCTATCCAAACCCCTGTCCAAACCCCTATCCACCCCTATCCAAACCCCTATTCAAACCCTCATTCAAGCCCCTATTTTTCCTTGGAAAGGAGCTCAAAATCGGCGTGCGGAGCTCTGAGACAGGGGCCCCCTTACCGGGAGGGAATCGTATCCAAATCGTATCCAAACCCCTATCCAAACCCTATTCAAACCCCTATTTTTCCTTGGAAAGGAGCTCAAAATCGGCTTCCGGAGCGCTGAGACAGGGCCCTCCCCAGGCGGGAGGGGAATCGTATCCAGATCGTATCCAAACCCCTATCCAAACCCCTACTCAAACCCCTATCGGCTTCCGGATTGTAAATATGATATGCAAATGTCTATTTGATCGTGTTGGAACCTGTATTGAAACCTGTATTGGGACCCGTATTGGAACCTCTATTGGAACTCGTATTAGAACCCCTATCCAAAACGTATCCAAACCCTATCGGTTCCTCTATCTGAACCGTATCGATGCCATAGCCCGATAGACCGATCCTATCCTCAGATCGTATCCAAATCGTATTGGAACCCTATCTGGAAATTATCACGCGTGGCCATCCCTGAGGAAACTCTTGGGACTATGACGAACTACCACTTCAACAGATGGGGAAAGTTTCAAACGGGTTCACACAAACCTTGAGCAATAGTTCCATATTATATAGCTGAGCTTTTTCGCTATATTAACATGTTGTCAGTGCTCAACAGCATTCCGGCACAAGTAAATGCAAACAATGAATTGTGATGCACAGGTAGTCAGTACATAGTCAAACATGACAGAAATTTAAGCAGCGTTTAATTCAAACATAAATTGAATATCATCCGCACAGAAGCACTGTGTAGATACTCTGTAGTTGCTACTTCAAGCCTACCTGTTGAGAAATCAACCTCTCTTCCTCTATTCTGTGTATTACTCGCTTGATGCTTGGGTCACGCTCACGGCATCTTTCCATTGCACTCCAGACTTTCGTTTAGCGCTTAATATCTACATCGTCTTCAGGCTGTGCCTCACTACTACAATTTAGTGCAGTAGTTTAAGCCCACCTAAATACTCATCAAACCTAATTGATGTGCAGTGCCGAGCTCTCTACGCATGTGTAAGTAACATGTTAACGAAAATAGCATGCTACTTGTAACAAACAGGAAAAGTGTAAGAATTCATTCAATACTCGTCGAACATGTGATGTTCACATACAACTAAACCAAGGTGCCAGCAGCTTTTGCTTCACATCTACATGAGATTATCTCAGATACTGTGTAATAGGTTTGCTAACCCATTCTTTCCTCTACTGAATGCTTCGTTAACTGGTAGACAACTCGAGTATTTACGTACTCTTGAAGTTATGGCAAGGGCATTGTGTGATTTCGTCGCTTGTGAATACCTGGTGCATATTTGCGTTTCTCTTGTGCTATCTCCTTCTCACTGAAATAAGCGGTTGTCACTATCTACGATCATTAGCACTCAACGGCTACGCCGTGAATGATTATCTGTCCTTCTCGTGCTTCCGCACCGATTAGCCATTCTAACACTTATTCACGTGTTTTGAGTGTTCGTGGGTATTGTGCGCATGCTGGATATTGTGTGGCTTGCGCAGCATGTAGGGATGAGGCAGAAGAGCATGAAACGTCACAAAACTGGATGCACGCTCTAGAAACAATAAGACACGTATCAAAAGATGCTGCTTGACGGAGAGTCGGTGAGACTTTACGGAACAGATAGTGACTAGATGAGACATGGGTGAGGCGGAAAGTACAGGAAAACGTATTTAGTGGCTGAGGCCAGCGCACGTGCACATGAAGTTCTGCGGACACAGACACACACACACACACACAGGTGGCACAAACACCAAATAGGTAGGTACATCGGGGGGGAGTGCAGCATGCATATATATATATACATTAGCATCCTCACCCTCGTAGCTCGCAGCAAGGCAACCCACTTTGTTGATGCCGGCCCAGGTAAGGTCGGGAATCTCAGCTGGCGGCAAGTCGAGTGCAACTTCGATGCCTACACATCAAGTTCCTTCTTGGCCGCGCACCCATGGGAAGGCATCGTAGCACATGAAGCCAAAAGCAACAATGGACCTGATTCGTTGCGGAGTTTCCGCGCAAATCGTCAGCAAAGATATCCGCCAGACTCCACGAGGGATTCGGTTCCGCACAAAATGGCCTGCACCAAAAACCTTCACAAGCATGGCAATCGCAGAAACTGAGTGAAGCATTTTCTTGCATCCTCAAAGATGACTAGATTCAGCTTCCGAGTGCCAGTCTCCAATTTGAGGTTGTCGGTCATGACGAGTTTCATTTCGTTGACGATCTGCAAGTCACCGACGATTCAAAGACTAGCAGACTAGCAACTAGAGCCCCTATACGACATCAACACGTACTCGCGCAGGCGTGTGCACACACACACACACTTGCTTACTTACTTCCAGCGATCCCCAGCATTTACATCTGATTGCCAGAACGTCTTGACTCAACTGCTATGCAGTCCTTCATCTGCTTCTCTTCGATTTTGTCCTGTCAAGTCTTGATCGCACTCTCGCTCATTGCCACTGCTACAAGTACGGTGGTGTCACGCAGAAAAAATTCGACAATCTGAGAGAAGATGAAGCGGGCGCTGCCTCTAGTTTTTTGCGCTTCTCGGTGTCCTCCTCTGGCGTCGCCTGCGATGTAAGCATTCCAAGCACCCTATGTTATGGCTGAGAACTGGAGCACCGCATCCTTGAGCTCGGCCCGCAGGAGGATCACATCGCGCTCCGTGTTAACAATCGTGCCCGGGTTCAGAACCATGTCGAGCGTCCTTGGAACCAGCTGTCAAAACGTAGGCAAGGCACACCGCCTTTGTCATTGCAAGGGAGCGGGCAAGTTGCTGGCACCGTTCATCTTGCGCAGCCTATCCTCCAGGTCCAGCACCTGCTTCCGACTTTTGACTAGTGACTGCACATGACGCGTCACGAAGCTGAGTGCAACACCAAGGGGTCATCACCTGAGACTTCCTCGAAGAAGGGCTCCAGCTCCTTGCGACTTTCCGGCACTCAGATCTCATCGTGGCTGGAATGTATCATACACCGCAACGGAGGGGTCTCACTGTACGGACACCTGATGGCAGGGTCTGGCCGCACGTGAAAGCACAAATCAAGGTTCTAGAGTTTTATGCCCCCGGCCCCCTGTACCACGGCATGCGGTCCGTGGCGCTTGAAGTATAAAGTGTGATCCAGAACTTCAAGTAGTGTGACCCCGATCCCTTATGATCGACGTGCAGATCATGCATTCAAAGACGTATACACATGTAAATGTTTATACACATACATGTGTCTATATAGAAATATCGTATACTGTGCCTCAACAAACACACACACACATTACATTGGGGCGAAGTTTTGTCCAGTAGAGCACGTCAGCATGCTGGCATCCACTGGCCTGATTGGTTTGGTGTCGATTCAATCAGAAAATCAGTCCGCTAAAATCCCGTGCGAGATTAGTTCGTCTGGCAGGGTAGCTGCATGTCGCTGCGCATTGGCAGTGGGTTCGAAGTTCCCGCTGAGTGCAGACATAAGACGCTTGGATAATGAGGCTGCAGCTTCTGTTCTCTGTGTTCGATGTGTCCTTTCGAGTAATCCTTTGCAGCATAATAGCAAAGTCACGTAGTGAAGCGCCGGTTTCCAAAGAGCAGATCTGGTCGGTCTCAACCTGCGTCTTGCTTCGTCAGGGACTAAGTCTTTTTAGTCCACTGCTTCTCTGTCTCCCTCTAAGCCTCTAAGTCCCTGTTCCTTGAGAAAGAGGCCACAGAAACTCCGAGCAAGCTGAAGGCTGGCTTGTTGGATGCGAAAGCGCGATCTATCGAGATCAACTTCTCAAAGAGATGCGGGAAGCCGCCTTCCATCTTCGACATCCTCGAACAGCTCAGAACCCCTCAGTTTTAAAAGGCTGAAAACCAGCCCCAGTTGGATTCACTCATTCAACCTTGAGCCCAAGTCAGACATAGCAAAATCCTCGACATCTGCAGCGCCACCGCCGCTCTGCTGGGGCTGTGCCTCGTCCGTGCTCGGTCTTCAAATGGGACTAGAACAAACGTCTTTGTTGGGGGCTTCGTGCTCGCGAATCGACAGTCGCAACTCAGCAGAAGAGTTCGCCAGCGCAGTGGACTGTCATCGTCACGAGGAAATCTGCAATGCGCACAATGACGGAGGTCGAGCGCCGATTTCTCAGAAGCCCCAAAGGGGCATCACACAATATGGTTAACGTTAGGGTAAAAGCCTTGCAGCAACACCGCATCATTTAAGAATCTTCATAGTCTCTCTCGACAGATTTGATGTGGTTCAGTCTGCAAGTGCTCGGCTCGGCTTTCTTCCCCTTTCACCACTCTAGCAGATTCTAGCAAACGGTGCTTGCCCTTGCAGGCACCGAAACAGAACCACCACAAGTGAAGCAACGGATCCGAAAATGCTGACGACAGCATCATTGGAAAGAGGCGTCTTTCAACCGAGATCCCAGCCCTAGCTGCCACGGGTGCCGTTCGCGCTGCCACCCTCCGCCTGGCTCGGGTCGAGGCCCCCATGAGGCTTGCTTTAGCTCCTCCCGGCTCCTAGGGCCCCAATATGCATCGAGGATTCCGCGGGTCAATAAAAATTGGTCATCAAAAATTGGGCCATATCAAACTCGAAAGCATATCGGCGGACAAGACGTCGAACCTGTGCGCATGACCGAGTCTCAGATTGGTATTTTCGTGGAAACCAAGGCTAAAGGCACGTTAAATACATGCAGCACTTCCGTCTCCTGTCTTGGCCCAATGAAACTATGTTTGTCTCGGCTTCCCTCGTTCATTGTGAAGAAGGCAGAAGGCAGTCTGACAGAGCCACGCTCGAGTACGACTCGATGACTGTGCATTCGAGGACCCCTGGGAAATGTGATACATTCTGCTTGTGCGCGCACTACACTAGTCCGTTTAAGCACCACCAATCAAGCACAAACACAATCGAGCAAGGTCTGCGGCTCGTCGGCCCGATCTTCTCTTCTTCTCGTGTGTGTCTGCTTGGTACTATGGACTTGAGACACAGTGAGGCTGGCACAGACCTCGTTGCTTCCCTGTTTGACCAGCAGAACATGAGAAAGGGCTTCACAGGTGCATCGCCTCTTCGCCACCACACCTGCTGCCAGAACCGTCGCGGCCGCCGACAGTGCCGACGGCATGCCTTGATCCATCAAGTTTTGCCATCACCAGCGCGCATGCTGATGACGGCAGCAAACGTGAAGAGCACCTAGGCTCCAAGTCCTAGAGCCGTCGAAGGAGGCCGGCCTCGCTCAAGCGTCACTTCCGGCGTTCGTCCAGGTGTTGAGACGAGCCTCAAAGCTCAGCGAGTGCCCTGAGCTTAGGAAGTTTACCGAGTCAGACCATACAGCTTGCCTACGCGAACGGGCCTCGCCGGCGGCGTAGGCGGTGCTGCGCCAAGGGCAAATGCCTTGCAATTCATCGGTGGGGTTGGGTGGCAGGAGTCCAGACTGATGACTGCACTTGGCAGGACTCTGACATCGACAGTCTTCGATTGGGTCAGGGTCTTTCAACTGAAGCTCGAACCTCTCCAAGCAGCGCCATAGCGACGATCAGGACTCAAGACAGAGGCTTCCACAGCAGTATTATATAAGCAGTCGATGCACGTGACTCGATTGTGGTGTAACATCTGCCACAGCCCGCTTGCGCAATGGATGGAGTGATCTGACCAGCTCACACACAAACTTGGGCCTGCCGAGAATTTAAGACATCGTGGTGAAGTATGAAGCCACACAAAGCGAACTGCTGCCCCAATCGATTGAAACCAATCGCATTACCCGGAATTCCAGAAGACAAGCTCTCCCTACGCTGAAGACCTTCTGATATTTCACCATGCCAGGTGACAACTATGGCACGTGTCCTCAAGGTGTTCAGTGCTTGGGATTTGTCCTCTGACTAAAGTTGTCTGCACTAACCACTGGCTGAGTCAGACCGGGAGAAGTGACATCAGATTGTCCCATTTCTCTTTCCTGTTGCTGCATCTGTGAACGACTGTACTCTCTTTACTCTTGTTAGAAGGACAGAAGAAGATAGCAAACGCAGAGGATTGCCGGGCTGAAACCATGCACTCATTCCTCAGCACTTAGGATGGTCGCCTTGCAGAACCACATGGTCTCACTGTGCCAGCCGGGGGCTGAAAAGGCAATGCTGCTCTCCTGGAACTTAGCAGAACGAAGCTCGTAGGGTGAGCACCACAGCCTGAGCATTGGGGAAGACAAACTCTGCGACCCACACGAAAAGCGGAGGGGAGCTGAAACGAAAAAAAACAGTCAGCCCATGTTTCTCCACCAACGACAAAAAGCACGTGCATTCAACAATGCCGTGTGAAGACTAAGCATGCAAAGACACAAGAAGAAATGCACGAGAAGAGGATCTAGTTAATCAGCGGCATCTCGTGGCACTCTCGTGCACTTCTACTGGAAGAGTCCAAGCTGGTGCTCTACGGCAGCAGCTCGGCATTCACCAGGCGCTCGGGCAGAAAACGGCGCTTCTGCGCCGGCTAATGAAGCTAACTGAATTTGTGACCGGCCAAAAATCCCTAGGCCATGCTCGGGTTCATGAGAAGCAGAGACAGGACAACTATGCAGTCTGCAATCCAACCCAAATGCCAGGAACCAAGCTGCAACTTGCCGCAGACTCTGGCTGTGGCAGGACATGAATAGGAATAACGGTTTCGACATGCATCTTGCTTGAAACTCATATCACAATGTTGAATGGCCGGGTGGTCGCGGTATGGTAAAACCACTGCAGCCTGGATCACTTGTTTGATTCACTTGCCTCACCGTCAAGTTGCAGATGATACCGTGGGTCTGATACTGCAGATGCGAGCACATATCACCCTTGACTTTGGTGCTGCAGGCTCATCGGCCTGCCCGAACCCGGCCGGCTCGGTACCAAGGTATGCCCTGCCTTGGAGCATTACATGCTTTGCATCCGACAGAGTCCATCAGGTGCCCGTTGCACTTGGGCCTTCTCGAAGTTTCTTAGTTTCCAATTGCTCGGGGCATGGCGCTCCTCCATTAGCTTCTGGAAGGCGTGCTTGGCAGCCTGGGCAGGATGCGCTTCTGGTGCACTTGGGCCATGACCTCCATCCCAAGCCTCCTC
The DNA here is from genome assembly GCA_905231915.1 of Symbiodinium necroappetens. NCBI lineage: Eukaryota > Dinophyceae > Suessiales > Symbiodiniaceae > Symbiodinium > Symbiodinium necroappetens. Next base: position 9,912 of record CAJNJA010068952.1, read on the forward strand.
GCATTCCGTGTTTTTGTCCGGGTGAAGTTGCCTCAAATGCTCCACCCCGCCGGTCTCATGTCAGAAAACTTGCAACCTGGCACCTCAACTTACAACATCTCTAGACGTGAACCGGTCACTACTTGGGCGCCAGACCGTTGCAAATCGCGGAAAATCAATTTTCGCACCTTCCAGGTTCAACGCAGAATCCTCCAAGCTCAAGGTGGCATGCACGAAACCCGGGCACCGGTCTGCCTGAAGCGGCTCTTTGCAGGTGTGCTTCAGTTGCTCCCGCATTTCAGTCACCAGCAGGTCCGCCTGAGCTTCTGGGTCCTGCAGATGTCACCCTGAAACTGACATCGACTTGAAAGGAGGAAGCCATTGGTCGCCTGGTCCTGGCTCAGGGTATTGACAGGCTCTGGGACCTGGCGTCTGCCGAACACCTGGCAGAAGTAGAGACATTGCCCAAGCATGGCATGTCTGTTGCCTAAGTTCCCAGCCCATGCCGCGGCCGTAGCTGCACGTTGGTGAAACCTCTAGCAGCTCTAGCAGCCAGGCTCGTGCGCTGCACGGACTGGATGCTACTCTTGAAACCGGATGTTACGCAGAAGTCAGACATGTAGGGCACATGCGTGGCAGGTGGCGACGGCGACGGGACCGGAGCTTCCATGCGAATGCGTGCCTGGCCCCAACACTCTGACCCCTGACTCTTGACTATGATGACAAGAGCCCAGGTCACCTTCAAAGGCGTTGGCCGCACAAACCTTGCAAGCAAAGCGCGCACTTTGCTTATGAACAAAGACGCTTTTGTTCTGTTGCACTCCACGAGCAGCGGCATCGAGGCAGGGAGGCGATCTGACAAAGAGCGCCATTTAGCTAAGCCGCTCCCCGTTGTCAGAGAGCCACGCACCTCGGCGAGATTCGGCGAGAAGTGCAACACCTATCAGACCTATCGTTAAGCCGAGAGATCCGAGGCCCCGGCTTTGCGCAGGCTCCGGCCTCCGAAGTCGCTAGTCGCTAGAACATCCGTAGAGGAGTCACTACAATAAGGGTTCATTCTGATCGCATGCAGCAGGCATTGCTCGTTTCCCAACAACTTCTACCTCTAGTGCTGCTGATGGCTGATGGCTCGTTGCTACTGCAAGTCGCACAGGTACAAATACGCATGTAGTTGAGACAGCGAAGGTTGCCATTGTCACCGTTGCTCATCGTCGTCGTCGTCGTCGTCTCATTGGTGATTGGCTTCTTTTGGGATCATGACCCTCTTCGTATCCGGAATTCCTCACAAAGCACCGAAAAAGCTCAAATACCAACTTGGTTGCGGAGAGAAGGAGTGCAGCTTCTTGCTCGTTGCCCGTTGGGTCGCAACGATGCACGGGTGCCAACCGCTCAGGCTCTGTGCTATGACATTCGACAGCTTCACTGAAAGACATTTTGCGCTCCGGGACTATACAGAGCCTACGCAATTGCACACGCATCCTCCATGTATGTCCTTCATAGTAGGAAAGTCTTCTAGGACACCAGGACATCCGTAGAACTGCGAGTAGCACCTGATCCCTGCAGTGGCGGTGCGGGGTGGTGGCTCATCGCCTTGCACCCCGATTGCTGCATTCGTTTGCACATGCATCTCTGCTGACGGGGCGAGGTCTGCCTCTCGTGGATGTAGGCATCCATTGCTCGGAACTGAAAGTCCAAGAACCTCGCAGCTCTGCGCCACAAGCCGCTTGCCAAGATGCTTCCTGTCTGAGCCGCAAACGCTTCAAGCGCCCCGGCTTCACCCTGGCGGCACCAGCGGGTAGCGAGGCCGGCGCCGGCAGCTCCCACTCCCAGTCCTGCGGGCAAGCTACCACCGGACTGCAAAGTCCACGGTGGGCGCCCGGCCTTGACCAAATCTGGCGGTCTCCACACCTGGAGAAACAAGATGCGAATTGCCCAACATTGGAATGCTACTGGCCACCTCGAAAAGGAGATTGGACTGGCAGGTGTTGGCCCAGACTTCCTGACCAGACAAAATAGCTTACTGCATTGTTCCCCCCCTGCTGATGGCTTTATCGAGCACGGTCCGAAGACAGGCAAGTGGACAAGCACTATCCGACTGTATCCTGCATGATCCAACAGGCCTTGGACTTATGGCCTCGTTGGGGTCCGTTCGTCGGTGCGGGGTAGCCAGCCACGATTTTAGGACGGTCAAACTTTTCACCAGCAGCTAGAATGGAGAGAGCGAGAGACAGTGAGACAGATGCGTTGAAATACGTTGACCGTGTTAAAGAAATGTCATTCATCGGTCGTCTGCACCAAACAAGAAACTGCCCTCAGCCAAAGGACCGAAGTCTCTGAGTTTGAGTCATTTTAGAGGGCCCTGTGACCCTGTGCGACGAAACTGCAAAGACAGACGGGCTCAACTTCTCATTTGAGGGAGCCGGGTGGGAGCCAGAGGTTTCTCCAGGGTCGCCTCAGGGTCTCAAGAGGGCCAATTGAGGAGCTGCATTTCCCTGGGCATTAAGGCCAGGAGCTGGGCTCTCCCTCTTCAGCGTTGGAAGTGTCGAAAAAGCGGAAGACATGACTGCACCGAAAGTTGATCTGTCAAGCGTCAGCTCTCTGCGCGCACGCATTAACTGATTGCCAAGTCTAAACCGAGGACTGCAAAGCTTAGCTCCTTGTGCGGGACGTCCTGATGCCGCCGGGACCTGCTCAGGCCCCCAAGGGTCCCCAAGCCGTACTAGGACTTTCTTCCTCGCTTGCAGCTCCGTGTGGATGTGCTGCTGCTGACACCAACACTGGGAAGACTTGACAAACCTCTCTTTGCATTGCCTACTCCCCCACCACTGCAAACTACGAAGAATATCTCCCATATCACGACCTGCTGAGCTTCTGGACCTCAGCATCACCAAGATGGTACAGGTCTGAGTCTGCAGTGTCTGTCCCGAGCATCAGCCTGCGGCCTAACACGAGCCTATGTGTCCCAAGTGCGTGGCATTGGATGGGCTGTTGAGAGCCTCGCGCTCCTGCCCACATCGCTGTCAGGTGCAAGACAAAGGGCCACGCGGTGGCACAGTCGCGAGCCAAGGTCCTCCGCAACAAAGATGGCAGCAGCCGTGGCCTTTAATCCACAGCAAATCTCGCCAGACGTGCAATGTGTCCAGTTGCGGAAGTTCTCAGCCCCGTACATCTCGTAGATCTTCCATCCGAATCTGCAGCTGTACTTGCGTGGTCTTACCGTCTTATGGTACCGTGCTACAGAGAGAAACACAGAGAGAGAGAGAGAGAGAGAGCGAGAGAGAGAGAGAGAGAACGAATAGAAGACACAGAGCCATCTGGGATTGGTGCAGCCGCAGGCTTCCTCGGCACTTCTGGACCTCGGCCATTATGACATGTCTAGCATCCTACAGCTTGCAGGGACCTGATTGTAAGCTGGCATGCCCAACTCATACCTGGGCGTTTGGGCTTGTGAATGGCCGCGGCTTCTGCCTCTGCAAGTAAACCTGGCTCAACTTCGGTCGCAGCAACCCGCATCTGGAACTGCAACCCACAACAGAGGCGGAGCTACGTCTTGAAACGCACGATGCACTGGCTCGCTTTCTCCGTTTCCGCACGTAGTGAAGAAAAACAGCACGTTAACTGGCAAAGCCACGAGCAGAAGGGCAGAGCCTCAACTAAAGAAGGTCTTGCTTTGGTCTCGCTTGGTGCCAGAGGGCCGGGAGCACAGACAGCAGACGCTTGGAACGCGAACGGCTGGTCTGGGGCATTAGCAGAACTGATTCGGCTCAGTCTGCAGATGTCCAGCGGTATCCAGCTCCATGGCCTTTCGAGGAAATCATATAAAGACTCCAAGGGCCACCATGTTGAGCGCGACGCCGTGTCCGCCCCCCACCACTACATGCCTGGCTTTCTTAGCGTGAGTCTTCCCTTGATGTCGAGGCTGTTCGTGAGCTTCGTTCCACCCAGCCCATGAGAGCCCTCAGTCCATGTAGCATCCATAAATCCACAGCTCCTTCCTGTCCCAGGTCATGAACACGGATTCCTGTCCCCACCAGAGGCTTAGCCCATGCACAGGCTGCGGAGAGCGGGGCAGCAAGGGGCCATGACGAAGCGACGGTCTTCGCAGTAGCACCTCTTCAAACTCGGCTCGGCTGCGGCCTCTGAGAAGCCAACTTTGTGTGTCATCATCCCAATTAATTTGTCGCATAAGCTCCGCACAAGGACCTCGGCTGCACAAAAACACAACACAGGTAGAACGGGTCTGGACTTGCGTCGTTAACCCTTAGCACACGCACTCGAAAACCTCAAGGAAAGTCTCCCCGAGACTAACTTTTTGCCAATCCAGGGGTCGCATCTGCAGCTCCCAGCTCATGAAGGAGTCCTGTACCCCTCGCTAGACCCCGCATGGTTGGAATTAATCAGTTTAGGATCCCTATAATGAGGCACCCCCAAAAAAGCAACTACAATGGAGACTACAGATATGATGTTAGAAGTTAAACAGGCATGCCGCGGCTCTGTGCGATACGGCACAGTCGAGAGTTTCCGGTTCGCCACCCCTGGGCGGAAGAACATCGAAGACCGAGCGCAACAACAGCAACAATCGCAACAAACACGATGATGATAATAAGAACTGCAGCACTAACTAGGATAAGATACGACCGACAAAGACTCCAAACCCCCAACCTCAAGCCCTATATACACACCCTGGCCCTAAACCCAAAGCTCCAATCTAAGCCCCAAGTCAGAACTCAGGTCACAGATCCAACTGGGATAAGGAACTAACCATAAGAATCAATCAAAACTTGGGTCCCTTCGGGGAGAAACCAGGGCTCTGCGCTCTCAGCAAGCCCAAAGAGCAGGACTGGGAAGAGAACCCTGCTGTGCTCAAAGGGAACCCCGACCGCCTTCTTGGGAGCGGTTCTCGGGCTTTAAGGGTTTAGCCGCATGGTTGTATTGATTCACGTTCACTTCTAGGCTACAAGGGGCCTCTGCTCGCAGTGTTCGCTTGCACGTGCGAAGGTGTGGGTAAAAAGGCGGGTCCTTCTGCTCAGACTGCTCCTTCAGCGCCTGGAGAAATTCGGCTGCACCAGGTGCATCATTACGCCGCTTCATCTGGAAAATCGCTGCCGAGTTTGCTCCTTGAACGGACCAAACGATATGACAGATGCAGAACACAATCACAGATCAGAGAAGCTAAGATTGAATAAACACTGAATAAACACTAAGGTCATCGAAGTGTCGGATATACAAGTCGCTCACCAGGCGTCCGAGGAGAGGAAGTGCAGTTGGAAGGTCGAGAATCCAAAGATTGTACGATGAATCACCTCGTTCCTCACTGTCAGCATCTGCATGTAACATCATGTAACACCATGTAACCGCATGTACGCTTTATTGGCAAAGTTCAGACTAATGCAGCTCAGCGGCAAATTGGATCCAATCAGTGAAAGGTAGCTCGCCTCCCTTGAACCAGTCACGTGACGGCCAAAGCCTGTACACATCGCCAGCCGAACGAGGCTTCTTCATGGGCAGCTGGCTGATCGACTGGCCGTACCTGCTCCAAAGAACGACCAGCTCACCTGAGCTCGGTACACAAGCACACAGCTGTTCAAAGGCAGCAATCGATGTGGCATGCTCTGGCTCACCAGGGCACTCTCAAGATGCGTCGCATTGAAAGTTTGAAATCGCGCATCCCAGCAGCGCCACTCATGTTTCACGACGACTCGCGCCGATTTGCTGCAGCGCAGCATGCGGCCGAGAGAGGTTGCATCCAACAGGCATACAATCTCCAGGCGCCCTCCGCAGAAATCGAGCAAGACGCTGGCGCGGTCCATTGCACGAGATGACGCGTGTTGAACGCCGCCTCACCTCCCTCAGCCTGTACCTCCGGCAAGCAGATGCAAACCTCTTCTTGCAAAGCTGCCCCTGCGCTTCTGAACGGCGGCTGCATTTGTCAGGACATGCCAACGGATGACTCGTCAACAGCCCATGACATCTCATGTTTGCTCCAGGTTGGTCGACCATCGAGAATAGCTCTACGGTCCAAGGCCTCCGGTCAATGAGTCGGGTTTGCCGTGCAAAGGTCCTCCACGGTAAAACGGCCCTGTCCCAGGTCATGACATGGCCAGTCTGCAGCAAGAGTTGGCCCTCCCCGAACCTCGGGAAGCCGAGATGACAAAATGTCCGTAGCAGGGCGCGCCCACTCGAACTCGTCGTCCATGATCTGCAAGGCACACTAAGCTTGGGGCTTGGCCAGGAAAGGAAATTTTAGGCACTGCAGCCTCAGACTCCAAGACCGTGCGGACCTGCAGGGAAACAAGGGTTTACGACAGTCACGGACGGCCCCACGTCCTGCACTCTGCATGTCAAAAAAAGCTAGTGAATGCTCAACTTGGCTATCACCGGGAGGCAAGATTAAAAGCAGATCTTTTGCCGAAGACTGTTCAACTTTCCCTTGTTCACGCGATGCCTGTCGGCTTCGTGGGAGCCCTCCATCCTGCGACAGAGACCCAAATCCGCCGGGGAGGAGAAGTCTTGCTCCTGTCCTGGGAAGCTTTAGAGCACGCGCTCGTCGGCCGACCGGTTCCTGCCCTGCAGACAAGCCAAGTGAAGTGTCTCCGATCCGAGGAGCAGAAGTCGGTTCCCATTTTGAGCTCCAGCGCTCGGTGATTTCGGGTGTCTATAGCTTCATGCGAAGGGCCAGGGCCGCTAAGGACAGGTCAACTCTCACAGTTGATCCTTCTCAAGCTCTCTGAAGCAGCCCCAGCTTTGCCGGGGCCATGCAATTCTGTACCTCTGCGTCTGCAAATTCAAACTGGAGTGCAGAGCTCGGTCCAGGGTCCAAGTACTACATTTGCTACATGCTCTCGGCCTTTTACATATGGCAAGAGGGGGTGGCACATGACGCTGTCGGGCATTGGATGCTCAAACCCCTCTCACCTCGTTCGAAGAATAACTCGCGGTGGTTCGATTTAGTACGCTCCAGAAGTGCTGCTAAATTGCGCAAGAAGGGCTTGCTGTCAGTTGTCAGGCCATGTCAGTGTGACGCATGCCTTGACGCCTTCCCAGCATGCAATCATGGACTTGATTGGATTTTTCCTGGGTATGCTCCTGACCCCATGCAAAACGAGGAAGCAGCTTCCTGCTTGCCCCACGACTTTCCAAGGAACCGGTGCGGAACAGGTTTGAGCGCTCGCATCCTTCCGCTCCGAGCTATGTAGAGGGGCTCTTCAGAACGTGTCCCAACCCGCGGCCCGAGAGGCTCAAAAGACCTCCAACTCAGCGTGCGGTCTTCCGGCTTCGGCCTTCCTTGGAGCTCCGGCTCGAGCCCCAAGGGACATGAACGGCGAGTAGACTGCAGTTGAGGCTCCACTGCTGAAAGGTGGAGGTGAGCGCTTTCTGATATCTGGCATGCCAGAGGTCAACGTCTTCTTGGGTTGGCGCTGGGATCTGTGGGCACCTTCAGAGGAGGAGCAGCACTTGTCAGGAGCGCATCAACAGCACAAGCTTCTGCCCAGATGCTGGATCGCTTCACCGACAACCGTCAGCATTCTCGCCTCCCAGCTGCAGCTTGCTACCCTCTCGCACACACACACACACACACCTACACCTTCCCCTTTCTTCAACTGTTCCGGGCCTGCCGTCTCGGCAAGCAAGGAGTCATAAGATCCCCAAAGAAAGCAACCTGGAAGAATCAATGCTCCAGGAACAGAGTCGACCAGCCAAACCAAGATTATCTTGGCTCTACGGAGCTGCCACGACCTCGCCGATCATCAAGCCCCCATCGGATTCTAGCATGTTTGGGCAAGTCGCAGCGGGAATTTTGAACTGATTCAACCTTGGCAGCCGGCAAGGACTCATGCGATGGTGACCCCATGCTCCAAAACGACGCTAGCACCTCAGATGACCAAGTAGCCACAGCCGAAAGCTGATAAGCCCCGGCATAAACGAATAAGTCTCGTCCTCCCCAAAGGAATAAACGGGATGAATCCTGTAGCCGTGCCTTACTCAAGCGGCGAGAGTACCGATAACTCGCATTTATCTAGAACCTCAGGTTCGGGTATTGGAGGGCTCGGCTCAGCCCCAGGCTGCAAGCAGTACTTGATGATGCCTTTCCTGGATTTCAACACCACTCGATCCTTGCCAGTTTCACAGACCTTCCAGCGCATGAGTGCTCCAGGACAAATCATCAAGCCGCAGGCTACGCAGCTAAACACAGGGTCCTGGAGACCTCACCAACTCAAGACAACCGCACACACATCCATGGTGCAAAGATGCCGTGGCTTCTTCAAACCCACCCAAGGCCAAAGCTACCTTGGGCTCAACTCACGTCAGCGGTGCAAGCCAAGTCTTTGCCGACAGTGGGCTCGGGTAGAGTCCCCTCTTTGAACTGCTGGCCAGGCCGCATTCGCCCCTTGAGACATCAGCTTCTGTACTGTGGACTTGTCGGCGGTTGACATCTTGCAGCAGAAAGGGCGGAGAGTCTAACCGCGAAAAATGCAAGACCTGCCTCCCAAGATCTTGTTGAATACCTCTCATGCGGTTCTCTTCCCGGCCACAATCGAGTCAAGCTGAGCGCTTGCGAAAGACGCTGACAAACACATCTCACATCCGAACAGGGCACGTGTCGCAGAGCAATCGAAAGATGGGATTGCCGTTGCGCAGGAAGTCATCAATCAAAAAAGCTATCTTCGCCTTGACGCACAAAAAGGGCAGAAGTGTGGGGTGCATGCCGTGTCGATATCTCGCACATGCGTCGAAATGCCATCGTGGCGCAGACTTGCTCACAAATGCTGAATCAAAAATTCCGTTGGCTGTGAAGCCAAAGCAGACTGCTCCATGCGGATGGAATGCAAACAGGGTCTTCTCCTGGGACGGCTTAGCAGGCTTAGCGGCTTCCGGCATGGTTAAACTTGCCGGAGGCAGGAAGACTCGGGAGACTCGGGCCCCAACTGGCTTCACGTCGTCCAGGCATCCTCGCAGCTCGCACCTCGCCAGGAACCTTTTGAAGCCCTGGCCTTCCATCCAGGCAAGGAACCTAAGGGACACCAGGCCTCCCCAAGAAGTGTAGGAGTAGATGCTTCAGAAGCTGCAGATTAGCTCCCGCCAAGTCTCCCGGGCCAGGCGCTCACTCGCAGGTCGAAGATCACCGGCGCCGCAAAGATGAAGACGGTCACGCAGAAGGAGAAGCCTAAAGGACCTCCAGGGGCACTCCAACGAGCAGAGCATGGCGAAACACCAGCAAGAAGGCCTGAAGCTGCACCCACCAAAGTCATCGCAAGCCAAAAGCCTCCCGTGAGATGGGGTTCCGTTTTGGGCTCCGTTCTCGCTCAGAGCCACATCCGCTGCCGGGCACCTGCTCGCAGCTGCCAGCGCGGCAGTTTGTACATCCTCGCAGTGGCGACGGTCGTACTGCCAGGCTGCCAGATGCCGAGAAGCCCGTTTTTGGAGTCGAGCGACACCAAATAGGAGGGAACTACCAGGAGGCCCATGAAGTTCATCCTCACCAAAACAGAAGCAACACGAGCAGCAAAGGCTGGCAAAGGCTGCGAGGGGCGGCCTGGCCAAGAACACGAAAGTCCAGAGGAGGAGGAGCACTGGCCCTGAGAGCCAAGAGCCAACAACCTCAGCTCGACTCTGAGCTCCTTCATTTCGGACTTTGAAGGCCATGTTTTGAAGGCCCTGGCAATAAGGGTCGGCAGTAAGCCCGTGAGGCCATCTGACGGTCTCTCATCGGACTTCATGGCTTCCTGCCACTATGTGCCCCCCGGAACGGAGCACAGTGGCAGCCTGCCTCTGAGTCTCTGCTTGGGCCAAAAACCGCAGAAAATCAAAGCTGTCATCACAGACGGCTGGCTAGGCTGGCTACTAGGATGCCACAAGCGCCGGGGAGTTCCGGTCCTGCGCTCCGGTGCTGTGCATGGCCGCGTCGGTGACCAGGCCGTCTGGCAGACATAAAGAGGGTGTAAGAGGGTGCTTGCAGAGGCCCGGAAGAAAGGAAATTCAAGCGAGACAAGGCTTGCTCCGACTCGTGAGCCACGGGAGGACGGCCTGTGCACGGTCAGGTGCCATGTGAGTGTGTGCATGCGTGTGTGTGTGTGTGTGTGTAGATCCTGTGTACGTGGAGGTCAGCGGCCTGGAGAGCGCACAATCGAGCACTTGCCCGATCTCGGCCTGTACCGCAGATGCGTTCGATCTTCAAACCGGATCACGCTTCCCTCCCGTGGCCTGCTTCTCGACCTTGTCGGCAGGACCTCAGAAATTATATGCACTGGTGGAGGCACCCTTGACTTGCGAGCGACTGGATGTGAAAGCATGTAGCCCGGAGCCCGCTCACTTGGCTTCGGACTGGTCTCCTAGCAGGGACGGGTCTGTCCCATGACTTGCAAGTGCAACAAAGACAGAAGGCGCACATCTCCCAAGAAAGCACCACACAGCACGAGCAGTGCAGACGTGGTGTGTGAACTCAAACAGCTGTTTGCCATTGTTTGCCTATGTTTTCCTCACTTACTTCGCTTTCATCATGGCAAACGGCATAGGGCTTCCTTTGCTGGCACGGTATGTTACACGCCTCTTAAGCAAAGGCAACCCCTGTCGCAGTTCGCATCGAATCCTCCGCTTGGCTGTCTAAGTCGCATACTGCTCCAGCTGCATGAAGCTCATGGTCTGTTCCCTTCCAGCTGACCAAACTGCCAAAGCCCTACTTCATGAGGCTGTACGATATTTGTCTGTTCCGCTGGGTATGCCGTCGATTTCGAACTGAAGTGCCAAGTTCCTCGCACAGTTCTTCTGCATTCATTTCTCTCATCTGATTCACAAACGAAGAATCTGGCAAGGTACTCGCAGAAATGCTTGGCTTCCTTCTCGCTTCAACGTGATCATTCTTGCTTCAATGTGATCAGCCAACCATCCCACGCGCACCACTACCCGGCACAACCAAACCATCGACCATATCCACCGATGAATGCCAACTCTTCCGCCCACCCAGTCCTTTGTGGCCGCCTTGTCTGTCAATTGGTGTGCAGTCTCGCTGGCCCCCTTCGACCAGCGTAAAACGCAGGCACGCAGGCACACAAGCCCTGTTCATTTAGCAGGTTTCACATGTTTCACCTACACTGCATGTTACCAGTAACACCCAAGGCTGACAGCAGTTGCTTGCAGCAGTCTCCGGACGACTGCGGGGTTGCTGGACAGGGCGTGGCTCGGTCCGTCGAGGCATCACTTAGACTTTGACGGGAGACAGTGGATCCCACAAGTGGCATTCCCGACAGGCTCCTGAAGCACATCCGGCTTTCTGATTCTGGCAACCTCTTCTTGCTTTCGCCGTCCAACCTGTCATCATGAACGGAAGCATGCAGCAGAAATGAACAACTTCACATAGGAAGCACGTTCTGCCGAAATGTGTGCCTGCACGCAGTAGCCAATGAGCAGGGCGCCCAGCAGCATCATGACCAGCATGCCTGGAAGGTCGGCCCATGTTACCGGTCTTTGACACCACTGCATCATGACACCAAACTCAAGCCAGCAATGCCCACACCAGCCGCTGTGGGCCACATGGCAAGGGGCGCCTTGGGGCAGGTCAGGCTGACTAGGTGGTGGGTCCACGTGGCACTCCGGGGTGCTGCGGTCCTCCGCACGCAGCCCTCGCGCATTGAAGCTCTGGACCGTCTGTCCGCCCACCTCGAGGCTTTGGACTTCAAAACGCCACCTCCACCGCTAGGCGCTATGCACCTGCCTGCGACTCGGCAGGCGTGACTTCAGCAGGCTGCCACCTGAAAGAAATCTTATGTTAGCTCTGCAGCAATAACTTACAGACTGCTTGGAGGCTGCATGCAGCAAGTGCACAAGACAAGGAAAGAGGCTTATGCATGGTGTTCACGTGGTGCCGCCACCGCAGCTGGAAGGTCTTTTCTAGCAGAGCGACACCTTCCAATCGTAAAGGGACGAAGCAAAACAGTCCTCACTTGCCCAAACACTCCATACATCACATCTCCATCCAAAGCCCAACAAGGATCCGATGCCTCACTTACATGGACGCAAGCATCTTTAGCCATCAGTTGCTGCGGTAACAAAATAAAACTGTGCTTTCTGCCCGCTGGACACATACACACCCGTCTGCCTGCGCCAGACTTAGCAAGTCAAAAACACCAAAGACACTAATGTCCCGCTCTCAAGCTCTCAGAGATCTCCGCGTGGAACCACCCAGTTGATTTTGTGCTCAGGGGCCTCAAGGCACAGGTCGGGAACTCAAGCTTTTGCATATGCAAAGTTGTCGAGGCCTCCAGGTAGAACAACTTCATGTCGATGCGGTACTGGCGATGAGCTTGGATGTAGACCTGACGTCGGGAACTTGAGGGGCCTCCCAGATTTGAAGCATCATGCACGGCATGCACGCAGGCCGAAAGTTAAGGCGTCGGCCCAGGCAAAAAACAAACCAACGCCCAAACCACCGAGGAAGTCGCGCAGATAGTGCCTGCATAGAAATATGGACGGATGACAAAGCCCGTCCGCTTGGACCAGGGACATCTATAACTCCATAACGTCTCCTAGCTCAGAGACGGGCGAACTGCAGGAATGAAGTAGAACCCACATCTATGGGGCATCATG